>JAMXBD010003245.1:0-131541 GCA_024138025.1 Combretum micranthum | reverse complement strand
AATCAATACACATGGATACTGTGTTAGGGTTTTCTTTTTGAATTCTGCTACGAAAGATTTGATTTTTATAATTTTAAAACCCTATGGAAACCCAACAAGGATCACATATTGATCTATACTACATACTCCTTCCTTCCACTAAGTAATAAAATTAATAGATCTTTAAGAAAAGAGATATAAGTTCGCTGATACCTTCCTATCTCATCATATAATTGGTTTGTAGATTTTTTTTTTGTCAATTTAGATATTATGTACATTTTTTTTTTGTCAATTTGGTTCTATGTCAAGCCAAAAGAGGATGTATTTACTCAATACAACTATGCCCAACAAGTTATAATATTTAACTATTTATATTTTAACAAAATAATTACATAAGTATATTAAAAATTATATATGTAAATATGGAGCGGTTAACTAAAACTATTAGTTTTTTATTCTATAAACCGAAACTGATGGACCAGTTAACCCTTTTTTTCGAGATTGGCTTTTCGATTTTGGTTTAGTTATCCTAAACATTCGATTTTTTTACACACCCCAACTTGAACCTAGTGAGTCTTAGTATGGAACTTGACACCTTTGTTTCTTAGCAACTGAGTAATCAACCTGCTACCTCTCAGAACTGCTTAAGCAGGCTTATTAGTCACATTTTTAAAATTTCTAAAAATCATATAAAAAAAGTGAATCTTATCTTCTCTTAAATTATGAACCGTAAGCTACAACTCCTTAGCTTCTACGGTTTGTTGTCCTTTGTGTAGTATACAATTCTCTGTTAAATACTGATGAAAAATCTAACACCTGAGAGACAATCTTGAAGAATACAAATTGCATGATTCACGCCAATTTGACCCATATCAGCACGATGAACAGCTTCTCAGAATACTAAGCCCTATCAAATGTACTGGGCATCCTAACTCCACCATTATCCACCCCAATCAGATTTCATATATCATAGTGTGAGATTTCAAGCTTCCTATCATATAGATATGAATGCAGCATAGGTCTCACAAAACTTGAACTATTAAAGCCAGAATCCATCCCAATGGCCAGACTACCATCATCCTCCAGATAATCAGTTAAATTGCAATAAAATAGTCTAACAATTTCCTCATTTACTTCGGCAAGAAATCTCATCGTATCTAAGATATTATTCAACACAACACCAGACATTTGAGGAATTCTAAAGTACTGTAGGACGTTAGCATTGTAGTTTCTACTCAAATCAATAGGAAGATCTCGAAAAAGAGAATATCTGTCTAAATGTTTCCGAATGAGAATAGAAACCCATCAAATGCTGATGGAGTAGGTGGTGCACGAACTTTGGTAGTTCTTGGAGGCATATCTTAGAAAAAAAATTCTAGAAGAGAGAGAAAGAGAGGGAACGAGAAACAGTAGAGAGATAAAGAGGGAGGAAGAAGGAGAGATGGTAGGGAACAAGTGGAGGAGAAAAATAGAGAGATTTCTTGAATAAACTAAGAGATTTTAGAGGGAAAAGAGAGAGAGAAAGAAAGCAAAGGAGAGAGGAAAAGAAGAGAGAAATGATAGAGGAGAGAGAAGAATGCATATATATATCCATGTGAAAAATAAACTACCGTCGAGCTTGTGCATGGGGTACTAGCAAGTTGGTATTAACAAATTATGAACATGAAATCCATAGAGTCGATCGAGGGTTAGACAAGCCCTCGATAAACCCTTCAACCACAGACTGATGAGTCGACCCTTGATCGACTAGCGAGTTGGTGCATTGTTTTGAGCAAATCACAAGCAATCGACCCTCACGTCGAGCCTTAGACATGCACACCGGTGAGTAGGTAAAGGGGAGACCAACAAGCCGGTCTGTAACAAATATGTAGCATCCAAAAACAGATTAGATTTATAAGTATATATATTTAGTAGCTTGTTTAGCCCAAAAATAAGTTCTAGATCAACTTGGCTCAATAATATTTAGCCCTCATCTTGTTTGATCATGCCTAATTCTCTACGTAAAGTGCAAAAAAAGATCTTCACTCAAGGATTTTGTAAAAATATCAGCAATTTGATTATTTGTATTAATAAAATCTAAGCTGATATCTCTATTTTGAACATGATCTCTAATTTCAATATTCTTGGCCCTTGAGTATTGGATTGGATTTTTCGTCAACTTTATAGCACTTGTGTTATCACAGGAATTGGAACATTTTTCATATTTCAGATCATAATCAAGTAAGGTTTGTTTCATCCATAAAACTACTACACAACAACTACTGATAGCTATATACTCAGCTTCAGCAGTTGAAAGTGCAACTGAATTTTGTTATTTGAGTGCCCAAATATTTGGGAGTTTCCAAGAAAGTGGCATGTGCCACTTGTGCTTTTTTGATCTACTTTGCACCTAACAAAGTCAGTATCGAAGTATCCAACTAGAGCAAAAGAGGTAAACTTTGGATACCACAAGCCAATTTCAATAGTGACTGTAAGATACTTGAATATATGTTTTATTCCATTCAAGTGTGATTCTTTTAGGCAAGACTAAAATTGTGTACATATACACACAGAGAACATGATATCAGGTTTTGAAGCTGTTAAATATAATAAACGACCTATCATGCCTCTATAAAACTTTTCACACACATTTTTCTCATTTTCATCTTTATCAAGTTTTACATTTGTGCTCATAGGTGTAGGTCTCGTTTTACAATTATCCATTTTAAATCTTTTCAACCGATCTCTTATATATTTTAATTGATAGATGAAAGTTCTATTTTTAGATTGTTTCATTTAAAGACCTAGAAAATAATTGAGTTCTCCCATCATGCTCATTTTAAACTCATTCTTCATGGATTCCATAAATTCATTTATGAGACTCATATTAGTAGCTCTAAACACAATATCATCTATATGGATTTGCACAATTAATGTATCTAACTTGTGATTTTTGATAAAAAAAAGTTGTATCAATTTTTCCTCTAGAAAATCCATTGTTTAAAAGGAAGCAACTAAGTCTTTTATACGAAGCTCTAGGAGCTTCTTTTTAGTATAAAGAGCTTTGTTGAGTTCAAAAACATAATTGGGAATTCATTATTCTCAAAATCCGGTGGCTGCTCTATATAGACTTCATTTTTTATAAAACTATTTAAGAAAGCACTTTTGACATCCATTCGAAAAAAGAGTTAAATTCTTAAATGTAGCAAATGCCAAAAGCATTCTTATAGATTTTAGTCTAGCAATTGGAGAAAAGGTGTCATCAAAATTTATTCTTTCTTCTTGATTATAACCTTTGGCAACTAATCTAGCCTTGTTTTTTTGTTATTATACCAGATTCATCAAGCTTTTTTCTATACACTCATTTGCTTCTAATAACAGGTCTACTTTCAAGTTTAGGAAACAATTTCTAAACATCGTTTCTTGTGAATTGGTTTAATTCTTCTTGTATAGAATTTATCCAAAATTCATTTTTTAAGGCTTCTTCAATATTTTTAGGCTCGGTTTGTGATAAAAAATAAGATTACTGATGTTCCTTAGGGATGATCTTGTTTGTACTTTATTAGAAGGTTCACCAATAATTAGATATTTTAGATGTGATCTTGAATATTTCCAATCTTTAGGAAGAGCATGATTAGTAAATTTATGCACAACATCCATTTTATGTTAATTATCTTGTTTATTATTATTTTCAAGAGAATCTATTCAAATTAGTACAAACAATATCCACATCATCATTTGACCATAAATTAGGCAAAGAATCATCAAAAGCAACATGTATAGTTTCTTCATTAACTAATGTTCTTTTATTAAATACTCTATATGCCTTACTAATAAAAGAATAACCTAAAAAGATTTTTTCATCACTTTTACCAGTAAATTTTTCCAATTGTTCTTTTCCATTGTTTAGAAAGTAATATTTAGTGCCAAATGGATGAAAGTAAGATATGTTAGGTCTTTTTCCTTTCCAAAGCTCATAGGGGATTTTCTTGAGAATTGGTCTTATAAAAACTCTATCTAATATATAGTAAGCAGTATTTACAACTTTAGTCCAAAAATATTTTAGTAAATTGTTTTCATACAATATGGTTCTAGTCATTTCAATTGAAGTTCTGTTTTTCCTTTTGGCTACACCATTTTGACGTGGAGTTCTAGGTGTTGAAAAAGTGTGCTTAATGCCATATTTACTGTAAAAATCATCCATTTTATAATTTTCAAATTCTCCCTCATGATCAATTCGAATAGATACAATGTTAAGACCTTTTTTGCATTTTGGACTTTCTTGCAATATCTAAAAAAGAAATGATTTGTTTCATCTTTTGATACAAGGAAGAAAGTCTGTGTATATCTAATAAAGTCATCAACATTAACCAAGGTATATTTCTTGTCTCTCAAACTTAGAATTTGAGTAGGGCCAAATAAGTTTATATGCAATAATTCTAATGGCCAAGTAGTGGAAACAATATCCTTAGACTTAAAAGAAATCTTAGTTTGTTTTCCTTGTTGACATGCTTGACAAATCTTGTCCTTTTGAAAATTTATTTTTGGTAAACCTTTGACAAGATTCTTTTTAACAAGTTTTGAAATTACATCCATGCTAGCATGTCCCAATTTTCTATGCCATAGCCAACTATTGTCATTTTGAGAATATAGACAAATTTCATTTGATGATTTTAGAATAATCTAAATTGATTTTGTAAATATTTTTGTCTATACCCTTCAAAATAAGCTTGGTTATTGTCAATTCTTTCAATAGAACACTTTTTGGCAAGAAATGTTACTTTAAAACCATTATTACACAAATGACTAACACAAAGTGGATTATGTTTCGAATCATCAACAAGCAGTAAATTTATAATAATTAATTTTTTTATGAGAATGTTACTTTCACCAAGGATGGTTGATTTTCAATTGTCTCTAAAGGTAACACTCTTTTGATCTTTCAAGTCTAGAGATGTGAACTTGGATGCGTCTCTAGTCATATGTCTAGAGCAGCTACTGTCGAAATACCATTTATTTTTCCCACTTGAAGATACCTATAAAATAAAGTTTTATTTCTTTGATACCCATTTGAGTTTGGGTCCTTTTTTATTAGGTGGAATAAGAACTTCTCTCTTAGGAACCCAAACCAACTTACTTCTATGATTCAAATGCATTTTTATTCTTATTGCACAATTATATCTAATATGACCAGATTTGCCACAATAATTGGGTGTCTCATGAGTAGCTTTTACAAAATGAGTTTTGTGGGGCTTGCAGTTACCATCTCTATTATAACCAATTCCATATTTATTTGAATCACACCTTTGATATTTAAGAAGTGTGTTCAAATTCTTTTTACCATTTGTGAATTTAGCTATAGTTGCATTTGAATCATCTAAGCTAGCTTTTAATAGAATATTTTCATTTTTTTAGTTCTTCTAGCTCTTTTAGAATTTCATTACTACTACCAGCATATTCAACATTATTATTTTTTTGCAGTTTTAATTTCAAGATCTAGTAAATCATTTTCAATTGTTAATTTTTCATCAATCTTGCTCAACTCATCATTTCTACTTTTTAACTTTTCACACTTATTATCTATCTTATCATCTTTTTTTTTTTTAATTTAGCACATTAATTTCTTCATGTAACTTTCCATTTTCAATTTTAATTTCTTCATGCTTGATTTGAAAATTCTCCAGCTCTTCTCCTACTTCCATCATTAAAGATTTAAAGATGCTATTCTTTTTCTCTATCTTCACTAACTTAGTGCATACTATATTATACATAGCATACAATTCATTATAAGAAAGAGAAGATGGAGAACTTATCTCATCATCTAGTGCCATAAAGCAGATATTCACATCCGAGTCACTTAAGTCATCATCACTCCAAGTAGCGATGAGAGCTTTTCTTCTTCTGGGTCCTTTTGAGGCTTTCTTGAGTAATGGATAGTACTATTGGATGTGTCTAGGTCTATGGCATTTGTAACAAGTTATCACATCCTTCTTTTTGTATCTTGATATGCTACTGTCATCATCTACTCTCTTTGTTTTATTGTTGGGTCTCATGAATTTCTTAAGCTTATTAGTCAACAAGATAAGTTCCTCATTTTCATTTTCATCTTCATCATCGCTAGAATCTTGACTTATGGATTTTAAGACAATAGCCTTCTTGTTAGATTCCTCTCCTTGCTTTTTGATGAGCTCATGCATTTTGAGCACTCTAAAGAGTTCTTCCTTGCTCATAGTACTTAAGTATCATGCTTCTTCTATTGCAGTTATTTTCATTTCCTAATCCTTAGGACATGACCTGAGAAGTTTCAAATTTATTTCTAAGTTAGAAAAATTCTTTTCTAGTACACTCAAGGAGTTTATGATATTAATGAATCTATTTACATTTCATCAATAGATTCATTACAAAGCATTTTGAAATTTTCGAATTGACCACATAAAAGACTTATTTTTGTATCTTGAACTCTATAAGTTCCTTCATAATTCTTTTCTAGTTCATCCCATATTTTTTTAGTAGAATTATATTTGCATATTCTATTAAAATTACTTTCATTCATACTGTAATGTAATCAGATTAAGCTTTGATAGCAACAAATATAACAAAACAAATTATGATATGGAAAATAAAGGAGATATGGATAGAGAAATTAAGCCAAGATTTGACATGGAGTTTGACCCACTTCCTACTCTCCACAATCCACAAATGCCTTCAATCGAGGACTTTACAGTCAATTTTATTGATCACCACAAATTCATGCTCAAGCTAAGCAATACATAAGTCATAGCACTTCAAGAAATAAAATATTTCCTTCACTGTCTAAATGCTCTTTTATAGATTACAAATATAAGAACAAAGCAGTAGAATGATTTTCTTTCTCTTATTTAGATTTGAAAAATAATAAACAAGAAAATAGAAATTAATAAAGAGAACTTGATTTGTTTATTTGCAAAAGAAAGCTATTTAAAATTCTCAAAGTTGTCTAAATCTCCAATGCAAAGAGTATTTATAGTTTTCAAAACTTAAATATCCGTTGGAGATAACGTCTGTTAGATGGCAATAATTAATGCGTGCAAATTCGAATTAATTAGGCACCGGTTCACTAGTCCATGGTCTTCACATGTCATGCCTCAAATTCGTCTTCTTCGTGCCTTTGTTGAGTCTCAAATCTTTGACTCAACTACCTCTATTCTTGACTTCATTGGACCGGTTCACTAGTGTTATGCTTGCAAGCATAAACACAGCACACACATGCACACATAAGACATATTTCTATATTCATATTTCTTTATAATATTATCAAATATCTTTTTTATAACTTTTGCTGATGAAACGTGAAAGCGTTAAATAGAAATCAATCTCATCTGATGATTTCTAAAAAACTCAAATTGCAAAATTAGTAATTTCCTAAGAGAAACTCTCTCAAATGTTAATCAAAATTATCAATTGTTCTTATTTATAAATACAAGTCTAAAGGCTTATTTATATTATTACATGAATTCTAAAAGACAAAATCCTAAAAGGCAAATAATAAATACAAATAAATTGGTAACATAAGTTGACTGGTAATAAAAGTTAACGGTCTATAATTAATGTTGGCGGTTGTAATAAAAGCCTACTTTAATTGAGATTTCGTTACTGCATTATTTTCTCCCACCTGCGAAGAACTTGACCCGGAGTTCTCTTCTGGATATATGTTTTTTTAACCACCAGATGACGAAGATAAACCTTGAATCATGAATGAGTATCCTTTAGGATCAAACATGAACATGCAAAAATGAATGTTAAGAACTATAAAGTAAAATATATGGACTTTATTGGGACTTTGAAGTATATCCACCTTCAAGCTCCTTGAACCATCTACAACCTCACCATTCAAAGTCACTAGGAAATTGGCCTTCTCTTCCTTATCTATTTTCTTCTTATTTTCAATTTCAACCTGTTTACTTTCTAGCTCCTCCTTCGCTTCTTTTATTGTCACTTCCTCTTTAGGTTTCTCCTCTTGCACTGATATTTCCACATATTTACTCTCAACTACTTCAGAAGTCTCAATATCTTTTGTGACAATTCTAGGCGATACATCAGAAATAGATAACTTTTTATTAAGTTTAGTGGAAATAATTAGTGGATATTCAATTTTATCATCAACAGATTTTCCTTCTACTTTAGGAGGGACGGTTTTTGAAAATTCGGGTGAGCTCTCTTTAGAAGTCTCTTCAATGTGTTCTTTCCTATTCTCTTTTGGAGTAGGATCTGTTGGGAATTTACGATCCAAATCTGAATCGTGCAGCGGAAAATCGTTTTTTTTTTTTTAAATTCCCAATCGGATCCAAGCGCTTCAATTAAATCAGAAAGAAAAGGGAATCGTGTACCTTTTTTGTTTTGATGATGGGATCAAAGGAGATGCAGATTACTCCAACTCCCTCTACTGGTATCCACGCGAATGAATTGGATCTTCGTGTGTGCTAGCACGTCGAAAAAGTTTCGACCTTTAGGAATCCCTCACTCTCTCTTTCTAGGTTACGAAATTTCTTTCTAAATGACGGCCAGCGTCAGATAATAAAAAATTAACCTAGAAAGAGAATATATATATAAAGGGTTATGTCCCTTCAAATTACCCTGATATATATATATATATATATACACATATATAAGGGTTATGTCTCTTTAAATTACCCTGATATATATATAAGGGTTATGTCTCTTTAAATTACCTTAAACAAATTAGGGTTTATGTAGAAAGACATATATATCCTTATTATCTTAATTTATTTATTTGTTAATTTTAATCTAATTAAAATCGACAAATGAATAATTAATTAATTCCCAATACGATTATCGAAGATCCATTTTATTCATTCTTTGTATGTGACCCTATAGGTTCACTCAAAATTGGTAGTAGCTCTTAAACATTCTTTTAGGACTACAAGACATAATTGGTCTCTAGCAAGACATTATGTCTACCCAATTTTAGTGAAGATCGATGATCCGACTTTACCTACTAACAGTTAGTCATTCAGTCCTTTTGTTACACGATATCTTATAATCAAACATAAGGTGTGGATCAAAACACTTTTATATTGTCTAATTACTTATTTCTTGAATCTAGAGTTTGACTAACTTAAACAAATGATATTGATAACTCTTTATCAATTCATTCGAGCATGGCCATGCATTTCTCAGTCTTACTCATCAAGAGGCCTGATAGATATCTCTCTCAAATTAATGAGATGAACAAATCCCTTCACTAACACTCACATTCCTCTATATAACATATTGCATGCCCAAGTTTATTCTTACAATCATCCGATTAAAGATGATGAAGAGATGAATCAAAACATGGAAACTTCTATATAGGAATCCATGGTGCCATTAGGTCAAAGGACTAAAAAAACATTGTAAATAAGAATACTTATTGCATTGATCCATACAGTATTCTTATAGTTGGTCAATCCAATACAATACACTCCTGTTTGTATCTATGTGCTGAATTGATATCCCATATCCATGATCAGTAAAACTTGATCATCATACAATAATCATACTAGTCTTAATTCATTATCATTCCACATAATGAGTGACTAGGGATAATTTAGAATAAAGTTATAATTCAGCTTATGGTTCTACTATTAAAGTCACATACTTTAACAACATAAGGTATAACTAAATATTCAAGGAATAACATTACCAAAGTAAATAGGCCAAAAATATCTTTGATAATTAAAATGACTTGATAACAAACATACAAATGATAAAGAATCCATATGGCCTAGGGCACATCACTAGCAGGATCTTCTTCCTCTTTTAAACCATTATTCTATTCTTGATGACATCTTTGTTTCTATTGAAACATGATTTCCTCATAATTAAGAGCAATGAATTCATTTTCCAATAACACCTTCATCCTAAACCATGTTTTAAAAGGTGTCTTTCCTTCATTACTTAACTGTTTTTGCAACCTCTCCACCAAACAGAAGCATAGCCTTTCCATCGGCACACTACCAACTTCGCCATCTTTTCCTTGGGGATCTCTATATATTTAAAGATCCGCCCAAGCTCATAAATCTAATTAATAAAATTCTCAATCCCTAGATTTTTACTAAAATACAAAAATCTATCTTTTGGCAAAAATTATCACTGCCTCTTCGATTATATCCATAATAGCCCCTTCGATATTCGCCACCACCATTCTCGCCTCTCTTTCTTGGTTATCTTTCTTCACACAACTCAACTTCCTTCTTAGAATCATATTCGTAATTATCATCAAAATTACGACACTTACCTCTATATTGACACCTATGATTTGCAGCAACAAGTCTAACAACATGATCGCCGTGAGCACCACGAGCATACTCTGTCCTTGGTCGTCTTCCATAACCATTTCTGCTCGTATTGGCATCGGATCGATTGATTAGGTCATCAAAACGTTGTTCAATATGCCATAATCTCTGATCCATGTTTTCCAACACCACCCTTCAAACTTGTGATGTGGTTTTTAGAACTTTCACATCCCAAAAACCATCAGGAATACGACGGCCACCTATTCTGCAGTCTATTGACATCATCGCAGGACTCAACCAACTCTGATACCAATATGATGCAGCGTGAAAGCATAAAACAGAAACCAATCTCATCGAATGTTTTTTAACAACACAATTGCAAAATCTTACAGATTCCCAAGATAAAACTCTCTCTTAATAAGGTTTCAAAATTTATCAAATATCAATATTTTACAAAAATGAGTCTTAGGCCTATTTATACTATTATATAAAATCCTAAAAAGGTAAAATAATAAATATAATAGTGACTAATAATAAAGATAAATAATAAATACAAATTAGACCAATAATAAATATAAATAAATTATGTGATATAATCGACAAAATAGGCCAGCTTAAAGGCTTGCCAAGGGTGGCGGTATAGCTGGTCAAGGCTAGTAGCGCAGCAATTTGTAGTCCGCATCATTCTCTCTGATCTGAGAAAAACTTCTTCTCGAGTTTGAGGTTGACTTTAGATAAAAGGTTCGCCAACCTAGAAATAACAAAAATACACTTGGAAAAATCTAACACAATGTAAAAGCATTAAACATAAATTAATCTCACCAGTTGATTTCTAAAAAATTCAAATTGCAAAACTAGCAATTTCCCAAGAGAAAACTCTCTCAAATGTCAATGAAAATTATCAACTGTTTCGATTCATGAAGAAAAGCCTAAAGGCTTATTTATACTATTATCTAAGGAATTCTAAAAGATAAAATCCTAAAAGGAAAATAATAAATAAAAATAAATTGGTAACATAAGTTGATTAGTAATAAAAGCTAACGGCCTATTAAAGGCTGGTTTTAATTGAGATTTCAGTGCTGTATTATTTGCTTTCATCAAAATCACATTTAAAATAATTCATTTTAATAATGTCATGCTTTGTGGAGAACAAAGACGTTAATCATATGTGGTTGGTCCGAGTAGTAGAAATTGTTTAGTGTTTGATATAGTATAACATTTGAACTATAATGTGCAGTTCCTATAATTAGGGATGCAACTTAGGTGGGTCATTATAGGGTACCCGACCTACTAAAAACCCTATAGTGTGTCGAGGCGTGTTTTGGAATTAAAAAAAAAACCCGATAAGTTATCGAGTTGGGTTTCGGGTTTATATGTCACCCATTGTGAAAACCCAACCAGACATAAATTTAATATAAAAAAATTAAAAATATTAAGTGATTAAGGTAAAGATCCCATTTATATTCTATATATGTGAAAGTAAGTTGAAATAAAGTGTTTGCATTTTTTTATATGATATTATTGTATAAAATTCATTCTTTCAATATAAATATTTGCATCATTAATAACTTAAAACAAAATTAATTCTTTTGCATTTTTTAAGAAAAAAATTGAAAATCTTGGAATCGGATTAAGTCGGGTTAGGTTACGAGTTCCTTAAAACCCCATCGGATGGAGTTTTGGGAATGAAAAAAAAAAAAAAAAACCAATAAGGTTTTTCTCGATTTTGGGACACCCCATTAAGAATTGGGTCCAGTTTAGGTTTCAAAAGACCCATCCGAAACCACATCAGTTGCATCTCTACCTATAATACTGTTATAATTAACTCTCAGAGCCATTTACCAATCGAATTCTTGTAGACTATAGGATCAGATTTATAATGTTGTTTATGGCAATGAGTATGTAAGTTGGCATAATTTGAAGTTAATAATGTAAATGAGTAATTTTTTGCCTTTTTATGGAATAGAGTATCGATTCTAGTTGTTGGGTTGTAAATATCTTTAAATTTAGGGTATTATTATTATTATTAGTTGGTTTCGGATGCCAGTGACATGGACGAGAGTAATTTGATTATGTGCCGATAAGTTAGGAGGTTACTACTTTGATTAAGTGCTAGATGCCAACAGCCCGGAAGAGATTGGCTTATTCAGATCGGAATGCTTGTAGCCCAAGAGGGATTAGCTTTTGTCGGTTGTTATCGTTATGCACTATGACATGTAGCCACTCGGACTAGGAAACTTATTGAATGATCACTAGTATAGTAGTAGCTATTTGTGGAATGCAAAATTTCAAAAGATGCTGCCAACGAGCCTTCATTGTGGTATGAAAGGCGACTAACTGGGCTTTGGAGCTCTCCAATTATAGAACTTGTCGACAACATTTTGAGTTGAATTTTAAAGCCATAAGAGAGATAAGCATATATACATTTAAAGATCCTCGTGGGTTCGATTTGGGTCAAGTCACTTATAGAAAAGATGCAAGATTTACCGTTAGATCTTGCATAATGTTATAGATTTATTTAAAAAGTTGTAGGCATGATAGATTATAGCTGTGGTAGCTTATGTATAAAAGTTATAGATTATAGGTTGAAAAAATGGTAGGTATGGTAGGTAAGTGATTTGATCCAAGTAGGTCACAAATCCTCGCCAGTCGACTAGGGCACGTTAGAAACTACTACACAATCACTAAGTTGAGTACATAACAATATATTTGAGATTATTACAGTATCATATTTATTTTTGTAATGTTAAATATTTATTTCATGTGATAGAGAAAACTAAAAGAAATTAAATAAGTATTATCCATATACTAATGAATTCATATTAAAATCGGTGGTTTAAGGATTCATTTAAAAAGTAGATACATATTTTGAGCAAAATTCTTGTTTACCCTTCAATTTGAAAAAGAAAAACCATAAAAAATTGATACAAAAATATTACATAAATACCAATGTTATATTGCATATAGGACATTTAATATAGAGATTCTACATGTATTGCACATCAAACGTGAAATATACCTATAGTGGTAGTGTATATATGTTCGACCATATATTACCAATCCAACATGCAATACAAGGCCTAACAATTTCCAACTTCCATTTTTTTTTTTTTTTCCTTTCAATTGTCCCAAAGCCTGTAACATCCTATAGTTGATACGATAATTAACTGATCTATTAAGTGATACAATTTAAAAGCGATATAGGTTGTATCACATAGTTTAAGAGCAATATATATGACGTTGTTTTGTTTATGTTATATACAATACTACTAAATAATACACAGGATTGTATCGTTGTTTTCAAATGTAATACAACTTATATCACAAAGTTGAACTACGATACTAGGAAATGTATCGCCAGTTGGAAGTGTGAAATAATAATCAATAGCGTTTGACATGTCATAGAACATGTATCACAATATTGAAATGCTATACAATTTGTATTGCAATAAATCGATGTGATATAAGGTGTATTGCTAGTTTGAAATGCAGTATAACTTTTGTTATAAGTTTGGTGGAGTACATTGTTATATTGCATTTCAGTCATGCGATACGCATGTGGAATATATTGTTTTATCGCATTTCAATCATACAATACACGTGCAAATATTTGTATCACAACTTCTAAATGTGATACATAATTAGTATTTTGATATATTTTTCTTTAATTTTTATTTTGTAATTATTTTTAGAAGTATGGTAGACATATGTCTCACTCCACATATTTTGTTTTTCAGTAAAACTTTCTTTGTTTTTAATAAATTATAAATATTATATGGAGGGAATCAATCTACATTCATACTAATAAAAAAACATTATTGATGCCTCTCAACTGCCTTAACCATAATAAAAAAGCATCTAAAACTTTGACATAATTAAAAAAAAAAAAGAAAAAACAAAGAAAACTTTGACATAATTTCATATGTGATTAAATGTAAGTTGTAACTCAGTTCCAATAAACAAACTAAAAGCGTAGCGAAATTAAAGCTCCATGTGACATTTTTGCTTGCACAGCTAGATAAGCTATTAGTCAGTCTATGAAGACATTTAAATACTTCATCATTAATTATGTCGGCTAACTGTCATGTGAAAGAGAGACAAAGGACAACTTTACAAAATTCAACTTAAGACTAATTTCGGCAAGACACCTTGCAAGCACGTATGATTTATCGCATGTTCTAACCGTCCTAGTTACACAACCTCTTTGGTACACGTGAAATCCAATATGCCAAATATTTGGTAAGCATGTTTTGAGAATCGTAGAAAACATCTTCAACATTTTTAACTTGTTGTCTAATCATATTATGTACCAACCATGGTTTATTTATAATTCGTTACATGTTCATATAAAAAATAAACACAAAAAGGCTTAGAATTCTACTATAACGGTAAAACCACTAGCATCCGAGCTTAACAAATGCTAAGTGGCTCAAAGAGCCCACTAGGCATTCTAATAGCTAAAATAAAGTTCTATGTCAATAATTAAATCATATTATACAAGTAACTATACATGAAATAGATAACACTAGTAGTCTCTATACCAAATACACTATTAAAACACTATTTATTCGTTTACTTTGTTGTAATTATAATATTATTATAACATTATTTCTTATAAATAGTTATTATGATGTTTAGTTCATTAAATAGCTATTCTCAATGAATCCTTATTATATAAAATATTGAATAGTCATTATTTATTCAAATCTATGAATACAAATTCAATATTGAAATTGTCTTTTTCTTTTCAAAGTACCACAATTTAAATAAAATATTAATAAAGAAAAATCTTATTACAGCTCTATTTCATTCTTCCGTAATAGAAATTCCATTATATTCTTATTCATTCAGCGAAGTGAACAAGCCAATATATATCAATAGAATATTCTTCAACAGTCAACAAAAATATTGTAACCTACCAAGTTAAACTCTAAAAGAGCAACACCGATATATTAGGTAGGATGCTAGTAAGTAGGGATATAATTGAGTAGACAGTTATAGGATTCCTAACCCGCTCGATCTGCTAAAAGCTTTGTAGGGTTTTAGGGTTAGGTTTGGATATATAATACAAATTCTAAAGAGTTATAGGATTGAATTTGAATCATACAACAAACCCAACGGATATCCAACAATCCGGTACTATAAAATAAATAAATAAAAATATTATTAAATGGGCAAAGAGAGGACATGAGACATACAAGAGCTACCATCTTTCCTATCTCTTAGAGATATTTTTTCTTTTATGTTTACTATAGTAGGTAAGGATTTTAGAACTTTTCATTAAAATTTGTCCATGTCATATTTGCTTTAATATTCTTAATGTCTCTTATATTTTAACCATAAAAGGAGATTTAATTTAGCCATGTTCTTAAAATGTTGTGTCATTGTCCATATCTCATAAGTAATATATTTATGTCTTTAGATGTTGAGTCATAAACATAGTCTGCCCCATATTCTATCTATCCCATATGTATTTTTTTTATTTTTGAATGCATAAAAAATATATGTCAAAAGCACTAGCTTCTTTTAAATCTATCAACAAAATTTGAAAATAGATTGCAAAAAAAAAAAAAAAAAAAAAGGTTATAGGATTGGGTTCCATATTTTAAATCAAACATGAAAGGTTTGGATATAATATAAAAACTTTGTAGCGTTATAGGATTGGGTTTGATAAATCCTATATAGTAGCAGATCGGATTTCAAATTTATATAATCCGTTTGAAACCTGAACGGATTACATCCCAACTAGCAAGTCGCACCAATTGCATATATATACGGTTTAATGTAACGAACTGAATTTCCTTATATATTTTATAGTGCAATTTGTGTGTATTTATAAATATTCATAAAGATTGATGATTGTACTGACCTTGATATGCGGACATCATTTATTAAATTATTTATGATTCCACCGATCTTTCATTTAACTATCATCCTGACCTAAAACTGAGGTCCATTACGACACATTCCTCACACTAGTACTTTTATCACATAAAGATTTCCATCATTCACCTCAAGAATGTAGATGTGGAATCATACATTAATGATTATATACAGTAGCACCTTCCTTCTAAAGAAGTATTAAATTATGGAAATTCTTTAAATTTCTAAACAGCTGCATAGGAGCTTATACAGCTTCATTCACGGAATTAAATAGTTAATCTTCTAACCATTAAATTAAATATAATAATTAAAATATTAATTGATATAATGATTCGATCAGGATATGATGTGAGTTCGATCATAATGGGACTGATTTTATCAAAATTAAAGATAATATCATAGAATTTCCTACTGCAGCATTATCTTTTCAAAAGTTTTTTACCAACTCTGTAATTATCCTCAAATACAATTGTAGATCGGTCTTTCAAATCAAGATGCCAATTGTAGATCAGTCTTTCATATCAAGAATTCAATGCACACAATATAAAATTTATTTATTAACATTTGACTATCTATAAGCAATACAGACCTAACACTAAGCAGAATAAATGCATTATATAAAGAAAACTTTAGGAAAACACTTAACAGAACAACAAGAAAATTAGTATGTACTCTAGCATCTTTTTCAGCATGATGGCGTCCAACGTGACCGGTGTCGTGCTTCTTGGGCTCAATTTTCTACATTTGTCTCGCCAAAGTGGATGCTTCACTAAATAAATTCTTTCTCGATTCCACGCTCTTAACGGTAATGAGAGATCCGGTTTAGAATCGGACAGAAACTGCCGATTTACGGATCCAACCTGGAGTTGGCTAACTGGTCCAGCTATTTCCTTGGTTCGATTCAAGATCGTTGAACCGATAGCACAAGTTTTTAGACCATTTTCTTAATGAAATATTCATGGTACATTTATTTATATACAAACACATCCACCTTTAGAATAAAGGTAGAAAATTGAAACTACAAAACTTAAAAGACAAAAACAAGTCCTATAATATTCATAAATAATATTTGACTATTTTATTTTTAAGTTTCTATAAATCTAAGTAGGAACTTTTAAGTATATTTATTATTTAAAAATATATTTTTAGTTTACACTTTCATTTTCTTCCAATTTTCATTTCTTTCTTTCTTTTTTTAATTTTTCTATTTTCCTTTTCTTTTAGGGTTGGGCTCGAGTATGCTCGATGAGTCGACAGGTCCAAGCCAACGATCCAACCATGACCTATGAACTTGTAAAGTCCATAAAAAAATCATGAATTGTACAGCTGGATCATGTTTGGTGGTGTCAATTCATGTTTTGAGCCGAGCCATGGAGGTCTCTAGGTAGACGCACAATGCAATAGTTTCATGGCGATCAAATGATTGATTATTACTAACCCCTATTTAGCTAGACTTTTTTTTTTTCCTTTTTTTTCAATCGTTTTAGGCAATGCACTTGTAAAATCCAATATCACTACATCTCAATCATTAGTAAAGCCTTAAAACATGTCATGTCACTACTTATGCTATGGGTATGATTAGACATCACCATAAGTTGATTCTAATCAACTTGAACCTTCATCGACAGTTCCCAAATTAGGAATCGAACAGGCCATGAAATGATCGCCATTTTTGGCAAGTCGATCTAGTTTGACCACTAACACTAATGGATCCATCAACTTCAAACCCCTTGAATTTAGAACCAATTCAAAGATTCAGTTAATCTGGCAAGTCCAGTCGTATCTAGTAGAATCTTTGAAAAAACAATAATAAAAAATCAAAGGCTGTCAAGCCCTATCTAATCAACTAAACTTTGTCATGCATCTACAAGCCTATACCCCAAGAATGATGAAGAAGAAGAAGGAAAAACAAGTAGCCTGAATTGAAAAGAGTTTGTGCAGTTTTGACTTATTAATGATTTTAAATTTAGTTTTGGTGTTAGAGGTGAAGAAGTTGAGGGAACTAGAGGAGAAAGTAAGGAGAGGACTTATAGTAGTGGTAATGGTTGTGACAAGGAGTGTACAAGGGCAAGTGATTTTGAAGAGATGACAAGAAGAATAAATATGGATGTGGACATGGTAATCTAATGTTATGGTTTGGATTTTGTTTTTGTTTTGGGTGGGTTTGTGTTTTGTTTTTGGTTTGTTTGGTGATGCTGTGTAAGTACTTGAGTCTTCATATTTTCCTTTTTCTAAATATAATCTTCTTATTATAATTTTAAAAATTGGATGTAGTTTGAAGCATTTAAGGATATAAATCACTAGAAAATTAAAGAAATAAAAGAGTGATCCATTTCCACTAATTTAGGCTTTCTTTTTTCATTAATCAGGTATTGATTTGGAACTTTTCTATTGTGATAATTATATATTTTCATACAAAATTCAATATTAAATATTGCAGGATTATAGATTCATTTGATTGAATTTTATTTATTTAAAAGAATAAGAACTTTTTTTTTAGAAAGATTATAATATATATAAATTAGATAAGTTTTAATTGGCAAGTGACTCCCTTATGTTGGCAAATTGCTGGACACGTGTGAGGTAAATTTACAACAATAAAATAAAAATGGATTGACCCACATGATCCGTGAGTTCAAGTAAGGCAAGGCAAATTGTCGCTTATAGCCTGCTTGTATATCTTTAGAAACGATGAAAATGGTATTGCATATATTTCAATGTTATAATAAGATAAAATTATATTTTATGAATTTTAATGTCCTTTCAATCTTTTATTAATTATTTAAAGATTGTATTTACAATGATTTTTCATATAAATTTTGAAAGAAATGCATGAAGGACTCATATGAAAACCATTGATTTGTTTTCCAAGGGACAAACTCACATTTCCTTAGGTAACATTTGGTTGCAAGGATCGAACAAGACAAGAGAAATTAGACAGCAAAATACAAGGAGTACTGAATAGAACAATTTTCTTCACTACATTTGGTATGTATTGTATTAGATAAGGATTGTTATGCTGTCTAATGTTTGGTTTACACAAGTATAAACAAGAATTATGTTTTGACTATTATACCCTTGTATTGTAATATATTTATTTAATTTATTATATTAGTTAATAACTATAATTCAAAAAGATTAATATAAAATTAAATTAATTACAAAATTAAATTAAATAAAAAGCCATGTTTAAATTTTTTTTTTGTAAAAATTCGATACCTAATTAAAATATTAAATATTCATATAATAAATTTAATTAGCTTATTATTTAATAAATATAATTAATTAAATTAATACTATCAATATTAAGTTAATTAATTCCATAATAATTTAATTATATCTAGATCAAGATCAATATTAATTATTACATTAGTAGTGAATGTTAATACTGAACTATATTAATTAATTATTAAATTAAGAGTAAATCATCAAAAATAATTTATCACTTTTATTATACTTAAATCAATATCCAATAAGTATTAAAGTTTTTCTAGTTCATTGTCATTCAATGAATTTTCAATTAACTTAAACTAGATATAACAAAATAAAGGATTCAAAGTTCAAACTTACTAAACACAACTTAAAATAAAATTAGATCTATTGAAACAAAATCTATCATAATCCATATATGATATGACTTGTCATAATAAGCAACTAAAAATAATGAATATGAAAGGGAAATCTTAAGTAACATGTTAAAAACCATTAATTAGCCATGTACTAAAGCTACTCCCATTAAAAAATCCATCTATTAGAGTCTCGCCATGTGCTTCACTTACATCTAATAATATCAACAAATCCATCTACAAGAGTTTCTCTTGTTTAGAAATCCATTAACTACCCAACTCAACTTATAAAGAAAGGAAGAACTCTAAAATTAACATGTCACTCGAGCAATTTAGAGCATTGGCTGAAGTGAAGGCATTTAAAGATCAAATAGTAATAATATGATATTCTATGCTAAAAACTGCTTTTTGTATTTTTGATTTCCATTTCATGTTTGACTGAGATACTGACACAATCTCTTAACACAGGATGGCATTATATGGCCCAAAAAACGTTTTAGAAGAACAAAACCTAAAACAATCACAATAGGACTAATTTATAATTGTAGTGACTGCAAAATTAATGGGCACAATAGTGTTCTAAGAGGCTTATTTGAAAATCTAATCAACTTTATATATTTTTATGATGATTTGAATTTGACGAGAAATGTTATCCAAACACTATCTATAATGTGAACTTGCCATTCTAAAAAACACAAGCAATATTTTCATGCTGCTAATTAAGCTTGAAAAATGTTATCTACAAATGCAAATGTAGATGACAACTACAATGGCCTTCCACCACTTAGAACAAAATGCTAACACAAGAGAAGGTAGATTTCCAAATGAATATCACCATATACTCAATTATTATAAAACTTCATGTTCTTCTACATAGGCACAAATACAATCCTCAAACAACAAGCTATTTAGACCTAAAAGAAAAGATGTAAAATCTCAAGTACAATATCACAAGTTATTATTCCTTGACAATAATAGAAGAACATAAGGAAATTAGTTCACCAATTTAGAAGTGTACAATAGTTAAGTTGTAATCCATGACAATTACTTTCTCCGATGTGGGGAGGAATCTGTTTGCAAATTCATCATAAGTAAGATGGACTACATATTCTACTATTCCCTTAGTGCTTTCAAATGTTAACTTGAAGATATGGGTGAAACCTTGATGCAAATTCTCAGCATCACATTTGTGCCCCTGTTACACAAGCATAAGGGTTAAAAGTATTAAATAGCTCAATTTTAAATTGCTTCTTCCACAAAACAAAAACTTTCAAAAGAGCAATAGATGGAAAACCACAATCCATGTTAAGTTATAAGTTTATTGTACTCTATTCCATTATAGGAATTTAGGCTTTATTTGATTCCTTGTAGATAAATTCCTATAAATTTTGTGCTTTTATTGTTTAGATGTTGTTTTTCAACTCCTACGATCAAGAAAAGAAGAAACAAAGTGTTTATGATCAGATTTGGAGCAAAAAAAACACAAATGAGTAAAGATAGACTCTATCGCGACTGCCATAGACCTTATCCGAGGGCAAAAGATAAGACAAAACTAGCAAAAGTACTAATCGATCCCATAATCGTGCCCTCAATTAGAACCGTGGTTCGTAAAAGTACCAACCGCACCCAAACTAACTCCAAATCATGCCTAAATGTTAAGCTTGTGATTATACCCATGGTTGGATTTGAGCCCAAAATCACAATTTGCACGAAGAAACCTCATATTAGATCATAGCTAAACTTTGAGATTTGACCAAACCTGCAAAAGTAACACTGTCTAGGCTATCATATACATGTTGCCTTAATTTGGAGCACATGAAGATAAGGACAAAGTTTGTTATAAAGAATCTATCACGTTATAATAAAATCTTCATGATTTCTATACTTATAACCTATAAATAAATGTGTACAGATATCCAATAAGGAGTGTACCATATGTAACAAATTACTAACTTTGTAGTGAGAGAAATCTTTAGCAAAAAATTGTTTCTTCTTACTAAGGAATTTCAAATTTTATGTGTAATTTCATTTTAGACCCAATGTTTGTTTTTGCAAGACCCAGTTGTGGATAATCTATAATTTTCATTCATATTATTTCTTTTAAATCTACACTTAATGTTTGCATCTATGGAGAAATAATCATCTTAACTTGGGGTTTATGAATCTAAATCCTGATTCATGTGATTTCAAATACCTCATTATTTGAATATTGATAGGGTATTTATATTTAGTGGCTCAAGCTTAACTTCGTTGGTCTAAATGCATGGTACACCTTTTAGATCTACGTCTGGTTTTAACTGAATAGATCGAGAAATCATTCTTTTAAATAGATCTGGGCTACTAATGAAGTTTCTCATAATTACCTTGAGAGAGGGATGACAAAACTTTATGTTTTCCGAAATGGGTTTTCAAATAAAGGATTCTTAAACTTTATGCAGATCTCGATTGCTAATAACTTATGAAGAGATTTCAGTGGTTTGATCTAGATCTATAGTTTTAGGCTTTGAGGGAAGCTTTAGCTTACCTTCATGTGTTCGATAGTACAAATGTACCAAGCAAACAACTCTCTCAGTTTGTTAAAAAATTACATGATAAGAAATTGGTGAAGCAAATCCTAAGTCCTTTTTTGCATTTGCAAACTTATATTCTTAATTTTACCCTGAAAACATATATATATATATATATATATATTATTAATCATAACCCCAGCTTATTTTCTGCTTTTGTTATGTTTTCCTAAATTTTTGTTTCATTAGATAATAGATAAAAAGTGAGTATGGTAGATGCTAACGATCTCCAAGGAATACAACCTAATATTTTTTATACTACTTCAATAGATGCACTTGTCTATGTTGGTGATTTAAATCGAAGTTGAATAGAAATTATTAGCCTTTTATAAATTTTTGAAATATTCAGCTTTGTGTTTGTTGTTCTAATATGCATGCACATAGAAACCAACCGTTAAGCATCATGACATAAACTTGATAATTTAATTCCATAAAATCTTGCACATGCATGCTAGGTGTTACTAAATCCTAAATCTCAAATCAAAGTCACTTCAAATAGATAGAAACTCCTCACAACTCAAACTTCTTCAAACATAGTAGCACAACCATTCCAAGAAATATCTATATCCTCCTCAGCTTCATACTTACTTTAAACACTATTTTATTCCTCCCTATATTACTTACTCACATGGATAGACAAGAAGCAATATGTATATAGCTACTAATGGTGCTTAAATAACAAAATTTTCATATAAGAACTTCCCACAACTCTTTGAAGCATGAACAAAAAAAGACAATCTCTCACTTTTTTCTAGGTACCTTAGGAAGTCAACATCTTCCATTCCTTCAATCACAAGGGTAAAGATTTAACAAAATTTGTAAATTATAAAGCTAACCCTATCTTCAATCAATCTAAAACTCAGTTTTCCCCTCAAATAGCTTAGCTAACATATACTTTCATCTAATTAAATAACATGGAAGGTGATGGTGATTCAAAAAAATCTAAGGATATAAAAACCCTAATTTTTTCAAGCTGATCATATGGACAAGATAATAATGATCACCTCTTCTTTGAAAAATCAACTCATTATTAATTTATATACCTAAACAAGAAAACCAACATAATAGAAACATATAGCATAAACAAAACACCTAAGGATATTAAAACCCAATTTTCTAAAAAGAAAGAAAACCTTAATTTGATTTGTTACGGGGATACAAAAGGTAATATCAAAATCAACCATATGCATGTGATATAATGGATTGGAACTTACTTCTTACACTTCTTGGAGGAGATTTGCCTATAAAATAAAATTAAAAAAAATAAATTCAATTACAATTCATTCCCATGAAAAGCAACAGAGAGAGAAGAAAGAGGGAGAGAGAGAGGAGAGAGAGGGGGAGAGAGACAGAGATAGAGAAAGAAACAGACCTACAAAGTTGGTGTTCAAATAGAATGACCAATTGAGTTAGGGTTAGCGTTCAAGACTAGGCGTTGAAGCAAAGAACCTAAGTAAGGGTTAGGTTTCAAGTGTTGTAGTAAAGGAGGACATGTTTAAAAACGGCTAGTATGAATAGGCAAAATCGGGCTTCATAAAAATAAGGCTTAATTGTCCAGTGATGCAATATCTTGTATCATTATCCACATGGGAAAAATTTTTTTTTTTAAAGCTATCCAATCCTTTAGCTCCTTTTCGCTTGTCCCAAGCCCGCCTCGCGCCCCCCTTCCCCCCCAAAAAAAAAAACACTATAGATTTTGTCTAGTCCTA
Organism: Combretum micranthum; assembly: GCA_024138025.1. Classification (NCBI taxonomy): domain Eukaryota; kingdom Viridiplantae; phylum Streptophyta; class Magnoliopsida; order Myrtales; family Combretaceae; genus Combretum; species Combretum micranthum. Next base: position 107,584 of record JAMXBD010003245.1, on the reverse strand, counting down.
TCCCACAAAATAATTGGAACTAAACATTCCCTTATTGTCTACTTTAAGAATAAACAAATCTGTACTTTCAATCTTATTTTCCTCTCTGGCTGACAAAAGAAAATAATAAAATACATTGAAGTAAAATAAATGAATAAGCCTTAACCTTTCAATGATGATCTTTAATCCTTATGTCATATTTGGTATGCATGACCTAGAGTGGAATCTTAACTCTAAGTTCCATTCTATTTCCTATGTTTAGACACTTTTCAATTTGTCTTTAGAAAGTAGAATGGTAATTTCATTCCAACTTCATTATTTTTTTTTTTACTTTTTTTATCATTTTCTTATATCACATATTTATAATTTATATTTATTTACTAGGGATATTTACAATAAATACATATTATAGTCATTTTATTTTATTACATTCCATGTATACATCCAAACACATGAATGGATTTGTCAATCCACAACTTAATCCATTGCAAACATGTCCTACATATCTAATGTGACATTAGTAATTACCTATCATTACAACTTTACTAACCTCTATTTTAACACTATGTATGTGGTTGTTGTAGCTGGCCGATCATATCTAATGGACATGTCAGTGGACCTGAAAGGAGTTTTAAGATGATGGCATGTGTAAAGATGTAGTAAAAAAAAGGCTTAGAAGGAGGAATGCTTAAACCCAATTTCTCAAGCATACAAGCATGGCATAAGATCAAATTGAGTAAACTTGATCGTTCTAAATTCATTCTTCATTAAAAATATGTTATGATCTTTCTTTAATATATTTCAATAGAGTTTCTACATTGCTCTCAATCTTAACAATGTGCAAGTTGTCCCTTAAATAAGAAGAGGAGCCTCTTATTTGTAAATGCTAAAGGTCAATGCCAACAGTGAATGGCATTTCAACAAATGATTGAGATCAAACATGGTTGATCACCATTAGATCATTTTCTAAGGATCCAACGGTTGGTATTGAAGTCTTCTTATCTTTAGTAGTGGGCTATGTTGAACCATGTGGAAGTTACAATCTTATTTTGAGTAGAAAATGTATTGCACAAATGCTTCACAATTTAATTAGGCTATATTTAATAAGAAAACTTTTTTTTGATATGTTTAAGCTTTATTGTGCATATATGAGTTGTGCTTGTATGTGTGTTGTTCTCTACAGATTGTACAAGAACAAATTAACATTCCTCGGCTTTATTTATCGCCTTGATCGAGGGGTAAATCGAGGGCATGACAAATGCAAATCTAAAGCATGATGAGTTCAAATCTAAGGCACGACTTTATAAAAAAAATAGCCATTATAGACTTCTAAATTCGACTATTGGTGGCTGTTTTGAGGGGCAATGGCTTTAATTTTTGAGCCTTTATAAATAAAGTGTTTATGGTGTTTTTATAAAAAAAAAAAAAAAAAGTTAAGCTTATTTTGTATAGATTATGTAATATATTCTCTCATTTTATGTTTGTATTTATTAAGTGAATAGTGTCATAGCGAGATTAGTGAGCTAATATTATAAGACACCATTCACATATATTGTTTAAGTATTTTAGTGAAGTTCTCATGTATTGAGGCATTCTACTGAAGTCTTACATGCGAGTAGGAAGTCTTCGGTTGTGAGGCAATTGTGAAGTTCTCTTTGTGAGGCATTACTTATTGAATGAATTATGTGAAGTCTTTCATGAGTAACACAATTATGAACCATGGAGATTAGAAGATGGGTCAAACTCTACGTTATATCTCTATGTGATATTCTCATCCCATTATCTCTTTTATTATTATTGTTGTAACTACATGAATTAGGCATAAAATTAATAAAAAAGATAATGGTTGATTAAGTGAGCTTAAAATTAGTTTAGAAACTCACATTGTAGCTTTCGCTTCTGCATATGTATGTGTAAACAAGCATAGTGGTGCGTGCATGATATCATCAATAGGCTAAGCTTGCAAATAGGGATGGAGAGAGTTTAAGGACTTCTATAATATAAAAAAGCCCAATATTCTTTTAAAATAGTTCATCTTTAGTATAAAAGAGTTTAGGACTTTTTTTTGTCCAAATACGTTTTATTTAAGTTAAACAAAGCCCAAATTAGCCTAGAAAGATATTTTTGAAGTCTACTTTTTGTACACGAGAAAATCGAATAAAGTTGAAAGTGAAATAAACTAGTCTACTGATCTCTATTTCAAGCCTACCAAGCCACATCTCCCTCAGATATCCTTTATTGGACTCGACCTTTTAAGCTCTATCACTAGTTTAAAATACCAGTTCACGACATTAAATTAGGTTAAAAGCCCAATTATCAAAATGACTTTCTATAAATACTTTATTATATATCATTTTGTTAATACATGGTATAGACTAGAAAAAAAAAATCTAATATTAAATTAATTAGTTTCAAAGTTCAAATACTAAATTGATTAATTTCAAAGTTTAGATACCTCATTGCATGTTTTATCAAAGTTTAGGTATCATTTGTATCATTATCTCGATATTAAATTAACCACTTAAAAGTTTATGCGGCAAATTGAATTTTTGTGTAAAGTTTAGATGTCAAATTTGATTTTTTTTTCAATTTTTGATAGTTAAATTATGAGTTGGATCGGCTTATAGATAAATTCCTAAACACTCCATAAGTATGAAATGCTAAATGTAAATTTTAATAATAAGATTTTGGATTGATCAGTTGAACCGGTATGATTAGAGGAGGAGGAGGAGGAGGAACCTATAATGAAAGGCTTAAGCAGAATTATTCAAGTGAGGATCTATCTAATCAATGGGATCTAAGAAAATCTAAAAACCCAAATTATATAAGTGCAAATTCGTTTTGTTTCGTTTGTTTCATGGTGGGAAAGAAAGTGCCTACTCGTCCCTCATTCGATGGAGGACACTAATAAAAGATCTAAACCGTCTTCTCCAGGGCCGAACAAGCATTCAATATCATGCTCGCATTTTAACCTGAGGTGGAGTCATTTATTATCTGGACATGGAGTCGAATTGACATTTCAACTATGATAATTAATGGCATAGCTTGGGTGCGTCAATTCTCAAATGTGAAGCCTGGAACATTTTGCATGTCACTACCTCCTTCCAATTAAATCAAACTTTATAGCAATAAAAATTAGGTGCAACTGCACGGGTCTGTTTTATTTATTTTTCCTTTTTCCTTTTATTATTTATATATTTAAAAAGCTATCCTACCTTTCTAGCAAATATATATATTTAAATATTTATTAATAATCTTAATTACTTTCAGGATATTTGTCAACAAGCCAAATACAGAGACTTCTGGATTTTCTGCACTTTTTCTTTTCGTCCTTTTCTTTCCCTGAGGTGTGCAAACTAACATTAAATTGTGTGTTTTGATTGATAGAAGCTATTAATTTTGGCAGGATCGATTTCATTACTATTCAACGACTCATACTAAAGTTAATATTAATTGAACTATTAAAATAATTAATATTTCAATTATATATATTTTAACGATTATATGGTTGACTAGACGGTATAGCGGCTGGATTATTGAAGCTTCCATCTTTTATATTTTTAAATGACAATTTATAGGTACATATTTGATTAAGGATAGGCCTTTAATTATAATGTTTCGACAAAATGAACAAATTTAGCTTCATTTATATATGAATGATATGTGATAAAAACAAAATACAAGTGGTGGTATGGTTAGCCTTGTCTCTACTCAAGGGTGGCATAGCCTATACTTAAACAGCTGAACAAGTTCAATCACATCTTGAAGGTGAGACGTTACATCTTATAAATTGTTGCATGTTATCTTTTTATTGTTGTGTAGATGTTCAATTATGTATTTGGAGTTGAAATGGCCTAGAACCACAAAAATTAAATTATTAAATATGTTGTAAACATATAATACATGGTATTAATGGATTTATAAATTATACTTGTTATAGTCCAATATAAAATTTTTATAATAGATGAGTTATTTAAATCAGGAAGTTAATAAGACGTGTTACGTTTGAAACGTTTCTCTATTGTAATGACAAAAAAAAAATAATGGAATAAGAAGTTACAAATGAAGGAAGTTAAATCAATATTATTAATTACAAATTAGAGAAGTGATACATAGATGGTTATGCACACCCATACATAGTTGTATATAATATATATATATATATATCCTATTAAAGAAACCTTAATAATTCAAATATATCCATAATATAAAACTATGTATGTATATACACATAATGGCACGCACCTAAATAAAGAATTTAAACCCATGGAACAAAATTTATTCCAAGTACTAGAATCAAATATAAGTTATCTAAAGAAGAAAAAAAAACACTCTTTCAATCTTTAATTGCTCATTCACTTTACTGTAATTGTAATTTTATTACAATCTTATTCCTTATGAATAGTTATTACGCTGTTTAGTTCACCGAATAGCGATTCCATAATAAATCCCTATTACATAAAACGATGAATAGTCATTCTTTATTCAAACCTATGAATACCAATTCAATGCTAGAACTGTTTTTTTTTTTTCAAAATACCACTGTTTAAATAAAAATTAATAAAGAAAAATATTATTACAGCTCTATTTCATTACTCTGTAATAGGAATTCTATTATAGTCTTATTCATTCAGCGAAGTGAACGAGCCATAAATCTAAAGCCTAGGCCTTCTTTCTTCACCTGGATGACAATGTTACCATATAACATCTATAATAGAAAAATGACAAATCAAATATAGGGTCTGTTTGGATGGTTTTTTTTTTTTTCATCTGTATCGTATCTGTATCTTTTTTAAAATGATTATGTGTAAATATGTTCGATTTGCATATATATATATATTATCTATATATGATCTATTTGATATTTTGATGAGAACTGCTAACTTTTTTTTTTTTATCTATATCTATTTCTTGATAAATAATTTATTAAGAAAAAGTTTAAAAAAAGTGTCTGTATCTGCCCCAAAAAAGCTAAACAAACAGACCCATAAACTCTAAAATAAGTTCTTTGTTGTATCCACATCATGTTTAAATAAGTATATTGTAATGATTCACCACTTCTTGTATGAATATATGTACTAAATTGTATGAGAAATTAATTTATATTCTTTGTCAATTGAAATAATTTATTAGCATCCATAGAATACCGGTGACCAATAGAATTAAAAGAGCTTAAACTTTGCTTTCCGTTCACCACTAGGTCCCTTGATCACTTCTTCAAGCTTCATGAACCTCTTTGCACTATGCTTTAATGACCACCACACAATCCACTCATGTTCGGGGGGTCAATAATGACTGTAGCATCCTCACTTTCTAGGTGTCTACCAAATATCTACTTAATCATTTGGAAACAAGCATACCTTAGACCTAAAAATTTTAGGCGTTTGTCATCCTTAAGGTACGGATTAAGGTAGTATCAGAAACTTGTATTTCTAATTTTAGCAAGATTCACCACATGTACAAATCTATTCATTAACCAAAAGGAGTATGTCTCTCAATTACTGTGCATGGTACGAATCATTAGAACACCTAATCCCTTTATGACATCATCATAACCATGATTGCATCAAAAAGCTTTTATACTAGTCACAACTTACTTATCCTGTGAGCATTTGCTCCATAAAAGTTTGTCTATTAAAACTTAATATATTGTACGATATAGACCAAATATTCTAATTTCATTAGGGTTAGACAACAATTTAAAGAGAGAGAGAGAGAGAGAGAGAGGGGGATTCTCTACTAGAGACAAGCCATTGCACTTGTCTTTCCTTCTTGGTTAGCCCATTGAGTCTTCATTACTAGCACATGAGGTCAGCAAAAGGAACTAACCCCTTAGCCATCTTATGTAGCAAAGTGAGTACATGAAACTATAAGCAAAAACATACATACAACCAACATGTACGCTTAAAGTAAAATATATAAAACATACATATCCTTTTGAATGTAATTTATGATTAGTAGTCGTTCATGAATTAGGTCATATCTTACCAAATTAAGTTTATATATGTTGTAGTGATTTTGTTCCATATTCTATAAAAACTATAGTTGGGAGTGGCCCTTAGTTACACTTAACTTTGAAACGTCACTATACTATATACACTGGTATTCCACATTTTATGGATATGATAATACTGCACCAACCACTAGGGATATAGAATCCTTTTTTTTGTTCCATTGCTAAGTCTTTTAATTTAATTGCTTCTTAGCTGTCCAGATAACTGAAGTCGTCATCACAAACTTCCCTGTTCCAAGCCACAAATTTATCGAGCTTTAGCCTCAAATTTATCTAATAGAAAAATGATTGATCACAATTATCATTTGTGGTCAGCACATATGATTAGGCCTTAGCCACTGGTTATTATTTACGATTAGCACTCACGCTTTCTTCAATAAAAATAGAAATTAAACTGATTGTCACATCTCAAATTGAATCAAGGCATGTCCAATTGCAACGTATAACACTTACGTATTGTATGCATAGAGTGCCTTTAAGGACTTATTTATTTTAAAACATTTTCTAGCAATTTTAAAAATTATAAAAACATTTAGTTAGATTTGAAAGATAACTGGATTTAGCAGCGAAGAAATAAACTTTCAAAAATATTTTATATTCTACTCTGATGAGTAGTGATGTGCCAAGGAGGACAATCACTAGGACATCAATAAAAAACCGCAAATATCTAACACAAGTATTAGGATTTTCTAAGATAAAGATAAGTTTTTTACAATCATCAGATATGACTTACCAAGAATGGTAAAATAGATTTTAACACTCGCTAATAATTGATATAACACACAACTATCCACTCATGTTTGTAACTCGCCACAATCAAATATTGATAAGAGTTAAGGTTTTAAGAGAATACTCTGAAGAATAGAAAATTTTCATTAAACTAATTCAAGACTTGTGTTGTTTTCAAAATAAAGCCCTTTATATATTCATAGACTAATTCAGGGCAAAACACTAATTAATCAACCAAATCTAACAAAAGAAGCCAAATAAAATAAAGAAAAAATGTAAAATAAATATAATATTCGGCATCAAAACGTCCTTTTTCATGGCCAGCATGCAGAGCGTGATCATCTCTAGTCAATTCTCTTCTCATTGGATACAGGTCTAAGATGGGTCGTGATTTGTAAGATCACGAGCTTTTCCAAGATCGTGATCTCTACTTATCACCATCATAATGCTTGATATGGGCTTCATCATGAGCATTATCTTTGTGAACTCATCTTCAGAATAGATCACTGACCTTGTCATGGCCATGATCTCTAGACTTGCATGGTCAACTTCCTTGATACGACCATAATGTGCATTTTTCCTATTTTCCTTACAATTATCTTCATATTGCACACAAAGTGACATGCTACTTCCTATGTGATGAGCTTTAAAGCCGTAAAAGAAATCAAACTCATCTTCATAAGGCCAATTCGTCATAATCCTCTATGTTAAACCTGCAATCCCTTCGCTCTAGCTCTCGTCATAGGACCCTTAACTTGATTCCCAACATCTTCCTAGGGTTGTTGAAGATTCACCTTCAAATCTGATGGCTCTTCAACAAAATCTTCATCTTAAGGAACATATAGAGACAAATGATAATTATTCAATGTAGTTAAAACTCCATTTTCTCCTGGAAGTTCAATGCGATATGCATTGTTGTTAATTTTCTCAATGATTTTAAACCATCCATTTGCTTTAGATGACAACTTATGTGACTTATTATGTGGAAATATATCTTTACTAAGATGTATCCAAACCAAATCTCCAACATTAGAAGATCTAGGTTTCTGATGTTTTTTACTTGCTGTCTCTATTTTTCTTGAGTCTTCTTAAGATAATTAGAAGTCTTCTCATGTAACCTTTTAATTTCCCTAGCCCGTTCAACTCCACTAAAACTCTCCTCCTTCCCTGTAGGATTGGCTATCAAATCCATAGGCAAGGTAGGATTGAAACTACATAAAACTTCAAAAGGAGTTTTTCCTATTGAACTAGGCGTAGACATATTATAAGCAAATTCAATAATAGAAAGACACAAGTCCAATCATAAAATATTTCCAACAGTGGCTCTAAGCAAAGCCCCAAAAGTGTAATTAACAACTTTTGTCTATCCATCATTCTATGGATGACATGCAGTATTGTACATCAACTTGGTACCCATTCTTCTCCATAAAGTCTTCCAAAAGAAACTCAAGAACTTCACATCCTTGTCTGAGACAATCCTGTAGAACACCATGCAAACTTACTATTTCTTGCAAGAATAAGTTAGTAATATATAAACCATCAACTGTTTTATGGCATGGCAGAAAATGAGATATTTTGCTGAACCGATCAACAACTACTATAATTGCATCTTTTCCTCTCTTAGTCCTAGACAAACCCAAGACAAAATCCATACTAACATCAACCCTTGGTTGTCAGCAACAATAATGGCATATATTCTCACCATAACTCCTTCTTTCCTTTTGCCTTCTTACATCTAGCACACCTCTCAATAATTTTATGGACATCCTTCATAATCATTTCCAATAAAAATGCTCTTTCAAAATCTCTAACGTCTTCTTCTTTCCTAAATGTCTAAATGAATCTCTAGCATGTGCTTCATGTACTAATAATTCTCTAACTGACCCTTTAGGATTACAAAATTTTCCTCCTCTACACAAGAATCCATCTATTATACAATATCCACAAACTAATCCCTCATCAACACATTGTGTCACAATAAGACTAAAGAAAGCATCATCAATATATTATTCTTTTACAATCTAAACCGTAACATCTTAGCTTAAAGTGATGTAACAAGTACATACCTCTGAGATAATGCATCTGCAACTACATTGGTATTCCCTTTCTAGTACTTGATTACATATGTGAAACTCTTCAGAAATTTAACCCACTTAGCTTGTCTCTTAGAAAGCTTTTCGTATCCCTTGAAGTGTTTCAATGCTTCATGGTCAGTATAAATTATAAATTCTCTTGGCAAAAAATAATGTTGCAAAACAGTGACAGCTCGAACCAATGAATAGAATTCTTTGTCATATACTGAATAATTTATGTCATGTTTGGTATACAAGAATCAACCCAGAATGGAATCCCAATTCTGGGTTCCATTATCATTCGTACATTTGGTTGCATTTTTAAAAGATGGAATCGTGATTCCTGGGAATCGACGATTCTAACTTTGAGAGGGAATTTGATTCCACCCTTGAGAAGGTGGAATTGCGATTACATTTTTTTCTCATAAATAATTGACATTAAATTACCTTTTTATCCTCATACTTATTTATTATTTACATTAATTATTAAGGATATTTTTAATAAATAACATGTCAATTCCATTCCATTCTCAGATGTATCCAAACAAAGGAATGGATTTATCATTCCACCTCCCGATCCATTCCATTTTATTCCTCTCACTCTAATCCATTCCATTCCGAATGATTCATGTGTATCAAACGTGACATTAGAGTAACCCACTCAACTTCTCACTAAATAAGCAATAGGTCGCCTTTCTTGCATTAAAACAACTCATATTCCAATTCCTAGTACATCACATTCCAATTCGAAAGTCTTATCAAAGTCGAGCTGTGCTAATACTACAACACTAGTAAGTTTAGCCTTAATCTCATCAAAACTTCTCTATGTTTTATGAACCCATTCAAAAGTAATATTCTTATTCGTATGCTCAGTAAGAGGAATCACAATACTACTGAAATTCTTGACAAACTGTTGATAGAATGATGCAAGTCCATGAAAACTTCAACTTTAGTTGCAGATGTAGGTACTGGCCAGTTGACAATGGCTTGAATCTTTCCATCATCTACCTGAATCCCTGCTCCATAACCTATAAATCCCAAGAAGATTATCTCTAGTTGATAGAAAGAGCACTTCTTTAAGTTTCCATATAATTTCTCAGATCTCAAGATTTCAAACACCACTTGTAAATGATTCACATGACTATCCAAATCTATACTATACACTAGGATAGCATCAAAGTACACTACTACAAAATTTCCTAAGAATTCTCTTAGAACACGATTCATTAGTTGCATAAAAGTATATGATGCATTGGTTACGTCATTAGGCATAACTAACCATTCATATAGACTATGCCTCATCTTAAAAGATGTCTTCCTTTTATCACTTATTCTCATCCTGATTTGATGATAACCACTCTTAAGATCTACTGCACCATCCTATTCGTCAAGCATATAGTCATGACGTGGTATATGTTATCGATATTTAATAGTAATCTTGTTAATAGCTCTACTATCGATGCACATTCTCCATGTTCCATCTTTCTTAAGCACTAATAAAGTTAGAATTGCACATAGACTAATATTTTCCTTACATATACTCTCTCTATCAACCCATCTACTTTTTTTTTCAACTTTTTTGCTTCCTTAGGATTCATCAAATACGCAGAATGATTATGTAATACAACTCTAAGTTGGAGATTAATGATCCATAGAAAATGAATAGATAAAAATGAATGCGAATACTACCAGCAAATATACTAGATTGAATCAAATAATTCAATGATGAGCAGAGTATTGTTCCCACAATGATCAATTAACTACTGAACAATTATCAATTTTCACTAATATTCAGGCAATCGATTTCAAAATGATTACTAATTCACTAAACTATCACTATTAATGAGAACAAAAGAGTGTTTTTGAAAGATATATAATGATTGGCTGTGGGAAAATAGAATCCACCCTAATCTTGTTAATCAAACTAAAATCATGTTATATTGACAATTATACTTGTGGATATTCATATGAAATTATCAAAAATCTAAAACCCAAATGAAGTTTTAATATCTTTTCAATCACAAAATAACTTAATAACTTTCGCTAAATAAATTATCAGTGGAATCAAATTTTCATTATGAATCTTCCAATTCTATAATTGACTATTGTCCTAAATAATTTTCCCTAATCCCTTAGTGAGAAATAAACCTAAGACATTGCATGAATCCCTAAGATAATTTCTAAATCAAATCAAATCACGTCGCTTCGCAATTGTTATTTAACCTTAATTCATGAATTACTCATGAACCTAATTTACCTTCCGTTATTATGATTTTTATAAACTTAATTCCATTAAGAAACAAGATTTATAAAAGGAATTCAATATGATCATTGCACAATTCTAACTATCACATAACACAATCTCAATTATCATATTGACATTCTTAGGCCTTCATCAAATTCCCAAAGAAAATTTAGTAACTCATGGATATAGATTCATAAATCAAATCAGATTTTGCAAATAAAATCATGATAAACAATAAGATCAAACAAAAGAATTACATATAAAAATAAGATCAAATATCACCAATTCAAATAACAGAAGCTTCAAATGCAAAATATGTTCAAAATGTATACAAAACTTCTCAATCACTACAATTTAATCCTGGAACAATTCTCTCTTCAATATATCAACTCTCGAATTGAACCCTAACGTATTCTAATATGTTTTTGATATATTTCAAGAAAAGGATCCATTGTATTCTTATAGCCAAGACCGTGCGGAATTTGAATCGCTTCATTTCATTTTTGCAGTTACAGAACGTACATTGGCTGTTTCAACTTCTACACCGGCGACGTTCATGGCGGCATACCATTCAAAGCAATGGTACATAGGCAGCGTTGAGGATGGCTTTAATAATTTGTTTTATGTGGACACTCAGACCCTCTCAATATCGGCGGTGTTGATTCTTCTTTTGCCAGCGTAAAATGAAATTGCAGAAGCCATCTAAGTTCTTCCTTCTACACCGGCAGCGTTCATGCCAGTGCTTAAATTTTTGCTACTGTAGATGCTCAAAGCCATCTCAATGTTGGCAGCGTTAAGGTTCATTATGCCAGCATTGGATGAAAATCTTGAAGGCCGATGAATTCTTCTTTAAGGCCAGCTGTGTCGTTGATTAATTTTCCAACATTTGTATAAAATTTCCAAGGTGGCATTTGCTCTGTTCAAAGCCGGCGATGTAGCCGATGTTCAATGATTTCTTGATGAAAATTGCTTAATTTTCTTCAAACTTTGTTTTTCATGTTCTATTTAGACATGAAACATCAAATTAAACATATGCAAGTACTATTTCTTGCAATTTCATAAAGATTAAGAGAAATTATGCCCCAATTGCATAATGATAGTTAAATAAAATACAATTTTATCAACTCCCCTAAACTTGAACTTTTTCTTGTACGCAAGCAAAACAATTAAGAACATAATTCGAAATCTGTCATAGATAGTATAATCTTTTTATTTTTTAGAATTCAAGCATCATTTCTTTTCTTTTAACTTGCATATCCTTTGCCTATTGCTCTAACCAAAGTAGTTATATGTAACTAGAGTACTTTAATCAAAATTTAGCAGCTAATCTAGACAAAACAAGTTTAATCCCAATGTTTAACCAAAAAATCTTCTATCCAAAAGTAGACACTTAATCCATTAAGGAAAAATACTCATTTAAACTTCACTAAACTTTTAACATGCATATACTTTTAGCAACACATAGTAAAAGCATGTGGTATCTCTTTTTCCCTTAGATTTTCTCCTTCTTTATTATGAGTGTCATTTCAATTAGTGCTTTTGTATTCATTTTATTTTTATTTTCCATACAAACATTTATTTTCTCTTTTTAGAGGGGAGGTTTTTGCCTCTATCTTTTTGTATTTTTCTTTTGACTTTTACCTTTCCTCCCATCTCGTTATAGTGAGTTCATTGAGTCGGCACATCCCTGCTCATCACTAAGTGACTAGGTTTTAAAGGATCCCTAAGAACTTATCCTCATTTAATATTCAAGTTCAGATACTCATAGCTTAAATACTTGAGTCATTGGAGTAGAGGCTATGCTTGTTTCTCTCTTTTCTTTTTGAATGCAACATAAATTTAAGACTTTTTTTTATAAAAGACCACTAAGTGAAAATTTTTATCTACCTCTTTCACTAAGTATTGAAAAGTTATCGAAACAACTCTAAGAGTATATACAAACTAAAATTTCCTAGAAGTAGGCTGTTATTTTTCATAGAAGGACTCAAGCTACTCTTAAATTTCTAATTTTGAAGCTAAATACAAGGTAAATTGTTCCTTAACAATTTGACCACTTAATTTTAACCATGTAAACTAATTACAACAACAGGTGAGTAAAGCATTTAACAAGTTATTTTCACTTCTTTTTCAGATGCTATCAATCAATTTCTTTCACAATCTCAAGATTTCATGAAAATTTGAAAAATTTGGCCTTATTTTGCCAGATAATACTTTAGGACAAAAAAAATTCAAAGTGTATGGGGTATAACAATTCAATACGTTGCAAATTTAGATGTCACATGATATTCAAAATCAATCAACACTTTAGACATCAAAGTCATATTCATTTCCATTTCATTCTCCACTTCAGATTATCCCTTCCCTGCACTTGAATTGAACAGTGCCCTCACTATTTCTAATTTAGCTTAATTAAAGGAAAGTCATAAAAGTAAAATAAAATTGATACTTTCCTAAGTTCATTTTGTTTTAGATCATCCAAAACTATAATGGAGAATTTTTCTTGCTTTTCAGCCCTGTAATCACTACGAAAGAGAAAACAAAGAAAAACAAAAGATCAAAATAAAAAGAAAAATATGATCTAACTATAAAGACCAAAAGTAGATATAAAAGTCTACCTAAATGAATTAGGTGCTTAATAAAACAAGCCATTATATAGATAAAAAGCAAATAAAAATCAAATGAAAGCTAGCAGGATCTCTAGCTTTTTGGCTCTATACTAGATCTGGACTCATTAGATGTTTCGTAATGCATCTCTGCAGTAGCTGATGGATTTAGATAAGTAGTAGATTTCACTGCATTGAATATCATGCTCCTGAACTTCTTATTCTTCTTTTTCTCTTTCTGAACTCCTCCTTCAATTCTATCATGTCTTGTCTCAACTAATCCATACTATACCCTAAAATAGCAGGTGGAGGAGGTGGCTAAGATGATGATAATGGTCTGTTTGTAGGTGCAGCTGTAGGCTGAGTCTGTTGATCCTCTATTTCTTCTACTTGCTGAACTCCCCAAGGGACTTTGACTAATCCCTAACCTCTTAATGGTGTAGAAGAAATCTTCTTACTTTGTATCACCTTATCTCTTACAAGTTCTTCAAATATATTCATCCCTTTAGTAGCTTCGTTATGTATCCTCCATAGAATAGGAACTTCATCCTAGTATCATTAGCTTGCCTGTAGATAAAATTAGCTACTTCCACTCTTAGATCAATTCTATAGCCTGAAAATGAGGCTATATAGATAAAACACATCAAAACTAGTCACTTTGTCGTGACTAGTCTTCTTGCAACTGATACTGTGTGCAAGAATGTGGTAAAGAAGCTTATGTTCCACTCTTTGAAAAGTGGTGGCAAGTGATTTAGATGGTATGAATGGATCCTTCTCTGGATGAATTATCTAAGCCTAGTATGTCTCTTGATCTATATCATTCTCCCCTTTTGGCCATGAGTTTAGTAATCCATAATTCTCCTACACATCATCATATAAATCAAGCACCAAACCCATTATTTTTAGTGTAATCTCCCTAATCTCACCATATACCTGAAAAGTAAATGTGGGCTTCTCCTTATCTAGATCTAGCTTTAGAGTTGAGAGAAATTCAATTGTTAGATTCTTGTAAGTAGGTTCTCTCAACTCAAATACTCTAACCCAAGCCTTGTCTTGAATTAGATTTCGAATTATTTCTTGAATCCCATATTCTTCCAATAAACCCCAATCCAGGTATTAACTGTTCAAGAAGTCCATCTTCATCAATCTTTCTTTCTGTCTTTAGCATACTACTGACTAGAAAGGATATTCTTAGTCCGTGAGCCTGAGGAAGATGCTTAAGTAGTCTTTTGCTTCTTTTGCCTTGGTACCATTCCTATTAAAAAATTCAATTAGTCTTTAAAGGAATTCAGTTTCGACTTAAATCATTTTCAAAATTGTGATAAAGCTAAAGGCTAAGTTTAATGAATCATGTCATAACATTCAAGAACAAGGCCTTTAATCAATTCAAAAGATAATCATAATTCCGATCCAAGAATTTCCAAAGCAAATGAGGTGTAATGGACTTAACTATAGGCCTGAAACATGAATTTGACAAAGCTTGGCCTATCAAATAATTGCGATTTCCAGCACTATTCTAAAGCAATTGGGTTGAATGTACTCATATTATATACCTAACACTTTTCACAATATGCATCTGATGCAACTAATAACTTAGGCATATCAAACATTCAAGATTAGTGCAAAGGATTGGGTTAATGAGTCTACACTTGCAAAATGGATTCAAGGCTGGCAGCTTTGTTTTAAACATTATGAAGGAGCAATTTAAAGTACATAGGGAAGGAGCTTGAATACAGTAAATTAGTGATTTTCATTCAAAATTCAGCAAAGATTTCATCCAGCAATCTCTATACCCATGTAAATAACAAATGCACACTTAGCATTCCTCTTAAACTTTAACTATCAAAATTGATCAAATTGGGGCACAATAGCTTGGACTCACAGTATAAAAACCACTTTTTGGATTGTCAATTGCTTAAAAATCTCAAAAGCCCCAAATTTCAAATCCTATATAAACCCTAACTCATAAATTCACAATGGCAGTGAATAATCATTCATGATTAATGCAAGTATTCAATTTCAATAGCAAACCTAACTTGAATAGTCACTCAAAGGAATAAGCCAGCCTAATTCAGAATCCAAATTCCACATCTCAACTCCAATTCAAATTCGAATCCCTGCCTCCCATTCTACACTTTATAGCACATGACAACCCAATTCAATTACAATGACAATGACAACAATAATATGTAAAATAGAGAAAGAGAGGGATAGAAAAACTTACTTGATGAAGAAATCCAAGCAAGGAAGGGGGGAGCGCCGCGAGGTGGGGGTTGTGTGAGGGAGGGTAGGGAGAGAGTAAGGGAGAGTTTAGAGAGTATGTTATGAGAGTGAGAATGAAATGAGAGAGAGAAATGAAACCTATTTAAAACCTAAATTGTAGGACATACATCGGCATTTCGTACCAGTATGCCGCAGTATAGCTGTCGGTGTATCAACTATAAAATTCATGCCGAGGAAAATAGGTCGGCGACTTACTCACTTACATTGTCGGCATATAGTATACGCTAGCTTTCAATGCTAGTTGTTGAAACTTCAGAGCCGACATTTTTCGATGAAAACAATCCTCTAAATCATTTATGCCACCTAAACGCTGGCGAATTGAATGATGTCTAGCTGACGTTCTTTAAAATTAGGCCTATATACCTTACACTGCTAGTAAGTTGGCAGCATTGATGTTCTATAGTGCCTTCAATGTTTTGTCTTCCTTTGCTAATTTTTCTCAAGCTTTCATTCTCCCAATAGCTTTTGAACATCACCTTTGTCTTTAAAAGCTCCAATCTCCTTTTGCTTTGATCTGTACACTAAAACACTAGGTTAGTAAAAACAAAACAAAACTAAGCTACTAGTTAGACATAGGTTGCCTCCCTAGAAGTACTTAGTTTAGAGTCGCTTAGCCTGACTTTCTAATTCTTTTCATGGGTTCTTGAAATTCATGATAGTGGCACCACTATCATTGTTTTCCCCTTAGTATTATGGAATTCACATTCTTAGGTTTTCCTCTATATTGCTTGGTAAAGACCCGATTGTCTATTACTCAATTACTGAGTGAGTGATGGACTTGCCTCTGAAGATCTTTGATAATAGCCTACTGACTATTAAGCGTATTCTGAGTTGTATTAATAAAATTCCTCAATAGTTCCTTAATGAAGGTTAATTTTGTTGAGGTGAGGTAGGGCATTCCTAACAGGACCTTGCTTTTGAAATCCATGAGGTGTGTAGCCATTGGCTTCTTTCTATATGATAGATTCGGATGGTTGCACCAGTCTTGATTGTAAGTGTTTGAATAGGGTCCATAATTACCCTTTGAAAGTTTCCAACATAAGCTGGATGATGGTGTGGTACCATTAGGACAATCATAAGCTGGATGTGGTCTTAAGCACAACTCACAAGTAACAACTTGATTAGCATTCAAAGAACTAGCTTATGGGAGTTTACTTACTTGTAGTTAGAGTTGAAATTTGAGTGAGTTGTGACGTAGCTTCATTGTCTTGAATAGATGCCACTTTTGACCTTGTTCTTTCATAGCTCTGGTTTTGAGCACTAGAAGCCAATTCTTCAATCAAAGCGCTTACTTCGTCATAAGTTTTTTCCATTAGTGATCCTCCTACGTAGCATCTACCAATTACCTCAAAGTATCATCTAGACTGAGATAGAAATTCTCAATCAGAAGATTATCAAATAGTCCATGATGTGGGCATTTTCTATCTGCTCCTTAATCTCTCCCAAGCTTCATACAATGATTCTTTAGGAAACTTGGTGAAATTAGTAATCTGATTTCTCAATTTGTAGTTCTAGCAAGAGGGGAAAAATCTTCAAGAACTTGGTTGTCAAATCTGCCCATGAAGTGATGGATTCAAGTGGTTGAGAATTGTACCAAACCAAAGCTTTACCCCTAAAAGAAAAGAGAAAAAGCTACAATCTTATGGCCTCATTAGTAACGCCATTGAGTTTCATAGTGTTGCAATATTGGAGGAACTTGGCAATGTGTTCATCTTGTCTCATTAGGGTATCCTCTAAATTTATGTGACTCAACCATTTGAATCAATGCCGTTTAAGTTCAGAATTGTTGGTCTGAACAGCTGCCTTCTAATAGCAAGACCCATGACGATGGGTATTGTATAATCCGAAGTGCTCTAGCAGCAGCAACTTGTATCTAATGTTGTTCTGATTGTTGTCGCCCTCATTGTTTCGTGCTTCATTTTCTACCATTGCTTCTCCTTATAGCACTTCCTCTTTTCTTCTGTTTTCTCTTCTCTTTTGGTGAAAAGGTTATTCAATTTCTGGATCAATCGGTAAAAGCTTAGAACTTCTACTTCTTCACATAGAACCTGCAAAGAGAAAAGAAAACAATCAAATCCGAGAAAAGCACCTAAACTACTAGTAAAACTAGAGGTAGTTTAATATTAATATGATCCCCGGCAACAGCACCAAAAACTTGATCTGCTAAAAAATGAAAAGATAAAAATGAACGTGAATACTTTCAGCAAGTATATTGGATCAAATCAAATAATACAATGATAAACACATCATTATTCCCATAAGGATCAATTAACTATTAAACAATTATTAGTTTTCACTAATATTCAGGCAATTGATTTTAAAATAATTAGTAATTCACTAAACTATCACTATTAATGTAAACAAGAGAGTGTTTTTCAAAGATATATAATGATTAAGTGTGGGAAAATAGAATCCACTCTAATCTTGCTAATCAAACTGAAATCATGTTATATTGACAATTAGACTTGTGGATATTTATATGAAAATGTCAAAGATCTAAAAGTCAAATGAAGTTTTAATATCTTTTCAACCACAAAATAACTTAATAGCTTCTGCTAAACAAATTATTAGTGGAATCAAATTTTCAATTATGAATCTTCCAATTCTATAATTGACTAATGTCTTAAATCAACTTCCCCTAATCCCTTAGTAAGAAATTAACCTAAGACATTGCATGAATCCTTAAGATAATTTCTAAATCAAATCAAATCACGTCGCTTTCGCAATTGTTCTTTAACCTTAATTCATGAATTACTCATGAACCCTAATTTACCTTCCGAGTTATTATGATTTTTATAAACCTTAATTCCATTAAGAAACAAGATTTATAAAAGGAATTCAATATGATCATTGCACAATTCTAACTATCACATAACACAATCTCAATTATCATATTAACAGTCTTAGGCCTTCATCAAATTCCCACAAAGAAAATATAGCAACTCATGGATATAGATTCACAAATAACATTGATTTTGCAAATGAAATCATGATAAACAATAAGATCAAACAAATGAATTGCATATAAAAATAAGATCGGATGTCACCAATTCAAATAACAAAAGCTTCAAATGCAAAATATGTTCTTCTAAAATGAATACAAAGCTTCTCAATCACTACAATTTCATCTTTTAACAACTCTCTCTTTAGTATATCTATTCTCAAATTGAACCCTAATGTATTCTAATATGTTTATGATATATTTCAAGCAAAGGGTCCATTGTATTCTTATAGCCAAGACCGTGTGGAATTTGAATTGCTTCATTTCATTTTTGCAAATATAGAAAGTATGCCGCCTTTTCAACTTCTATGTCGATGGCGTTCATAGCGGCATATAAGTCAAAGCAATGCTACATAGGCGGCATTGAGGATGGCTTTAATATTTTGCTTTCTATAGACACTCACATCGTCTCAACACCGGTGGCATTGATTCTTCTTTTGTCGGTAAAATGAAATTGCAGAAACCGTCTAAGTTCTTCCTTCTAGACTGGTAGCGTTCATGCCAATACTTAAGTTTTTGCTACTGTGATGCTCAAGGTCCGTCTCAACACTAACGGCATTAAGGTTAATTTTGCCGATGTTGGCTGAAATCTTTAAGGCCGATGGAATTCTTCTTCAACGCCGGCTGTGTTGATGATTAATTTGCTGTTTTGTATAAAATTTCCAATGTTGGCATTTGCTTGTTCAAGGCCGATGGTGTAGCTTTTTGTCATAGCTGGTGTTCATGATTTCTTGATCAAAATTGCTCATTTTTCTTCAAACTTTGTTTTCCATGTTCTATTTAGACCTAGAACATCAAATTAAACATATCCAATACTATTTATTGTAATTTCATAAGATTAAGAGAAATTATGCAGTGATTGCACAATGAAAGTTGAATAAAATATGACTTTATCAATCAATAGCATGCTTCTATCCCTCTAATAGGTGGCAACCCCTTAGGGAGCTCTTCTGGAAGCACATCAATGAATTACTCCAATAATCACTCTACTATAATATGCGAAGAAGCTTCCCCCATAGTTTCTAATACTCTTCTAACATGTAATATATAAATAAACACCTTAGCTTGTATGGCTAGATGGACATCTCTTTGCATCATAAACATATATTTCTTCTTAATTGCTTTGCTCATTTGTAACTATGCTTTTTTAACCTGAGCTAGTGACATAGGATTTAATATGATCTTCTTACCATCCTTCTGAAAAGTATAAGTGTTCCTGAACCCATCATATAGAACCTTGTGATCAAATAACCGCGGTCTTCCTAACAAGATATGAGAAGCGTACATAGGTAAATCATCGCATATAACTTCATCCCTATATTTATCACCTATGTTGAAATGTACTTTCACTTTCTTACTCACGTGCAAGTTACCTTGCTCATTAAGTTAAAGTAACTTATAACGGTTAGGATGTGGAGTAGTAGTAAGTTTCAACTTATAAGCTAAAGCAGCAGTAGCAGCAAGAACATTAGTACAACTCCCTCCATTGATGATGAGTGCACATAAATTCCCCTTTGCTCTACAAGCGACATGAAATAAATTCTCTCATTGCCTCTCTTGAGAAGATTGACGAACATTGAGAGCATGTCTCAATACATTAATGCTCATATACTAATCTTCCCCTTATTCTTCACTAGTTTCAACATCTACTTCACCATAGCAAGTAGAGGTAGGCATATGGGTTAAACGAGCTCGGTCGAGCTGACCTGCAGGTTAAATAGGCTGGGCCATTTTAGCTTACTTTTAAACGGGCTAAATTTCTTAGCTTGGGCCTGACCACATCAACAGTGGGCTAAACAGGCCAACCTTCGAGCCAAAATGAATTAATTTTTTTTAAAGTTAGTTTGTGAGAAAATTGGAGTATTTATGTATTTTAGTGTTTTTATATATCAAAGATTAATTTTATTGCCATTTTAAGTACTTGCATATAAAAAAGTTTTTTTAAATATTTTTTTGGATATAATATTACGTTTAAATTAATACATATATGTACTTTAAAAGAATGTTATTATGCATGTGATATGTGTATCAATAAATCATTCTTGATAACATATAAAAAATAATCACTAATATGTTGTTATTATTATTATTTTTGTTCTTAAATTTTTCCGCTTTTTTTTCATATGGTTGACCCAACACCCAGTCTGACTCGTTGTAGGGTAGCCTGCTTTGGCGCGTAGGTTAAACGAGCTGAAAAAAATTAGCTGCAGCCCTCTTTTTTAAGCAAGTAAATAGACAAGCTGCTGGCTGCAGCCTGTATGCCAAACTCTAATACTAAGTATCTAAGGCAGCAGTAATATTATCTGGCTCCAGAATCTTCTTTTTCATTCTCACTAACAACTTCATCACCAATTTTCATCATGGCTCTTTGATTAGGACATTGAGAAGTAATATGCCCTGATCCTAAACACTTAATACCACATGTTCTATCACCACTTTCTCCTACTTTGCCAGAATTATTTTGATTCACATTTGTAATGCCTTTACCCTTATCATTATTGCTTATATCACCCTTCACATAACTACTAGAGTCTTTGGTATCACTAGACTTATTAAAATTGCTCTTATCAGCCTTCCTACTATCTAAAAAATAAGGTTTATGAGATGCATACCTGTTACTCGATGATTTATAAAGGTAATTCAATCTCCATCACTCCACCTTATGAGCCAACTGAATTGCTTCTTCAAGAGTATTATATCTTTGAAGCTCCATTATGCGAGCAATCTCATATCTTAGTCCCATCACAAATCTTGCAACCGTTTGTTCAAGTGGCTTAGTAGCATCATTTCTAATCATAACGATTCAAATTCCTACGTATACTTCTACACTTTTACCCCCTTGTCTAAGCGATTGAAGACGCATGAAAATCTTGTGCTTATAATAAGTAGGCATAAATCTCTTCTTCAGTATTCGCTTCATATCTTGCCAAGTAAATTTTTTCCTCATTATCCCGTTTCCTCGTACTCACTAGATTCTTCCTGAAATAACCATGAAATTCTCAATTTATATTTTATATGTTATTGAATTTATACATACTTTTGATATGTGTTGAATATGATTTATTTTTATGATGAGTTATGTGTTTTATTGTTGTGTTAAGATATGGAAATACTCTAAAATTTATTAAATATTTAGTTTATAAAATTTAGATTTCATAAACATGTATGAATTATGTTTGGTATGTATTAAAACAAGTAGATGAATGCATGCATATAAGTCTCCTTATAGCAGAAAAATAAAGCCAAAAATCAAGCTTTTAAACCACCATTAAGGCCTTAAACTAATATCATTAATTAGCTAAAAGTTAAGTCATTAATTACCTTAACTTTTGATGCCTCAAAAGTCAAATAACAAGATAATATCAACTTAATAAAGTGCCAAATTCGTGCAAAATGTTCAGACCTCACAAACACACCTCCAAAAGCTCCAAAACCTTCTTCTTTCTTCTCCAAAATCTCTCCCATGGCTATATACCATTATCCCCTTCAACTCTTACAAAAATAACCACCAAAAGCTTGCTTAAGGAGCACAAAGCTAAGGCCTAAAGCTCACTTGGTAAGTATGTTTTCTTGTTTTGAATTTATGCATGTGTGAAGTTCTTGATGATAGGGTTGAACTTGGATTTGTGTTTGATGGTTCTTATGTTGTGATTGTTGTATAAAAAGTGTTATATGAAGTTTGTATAAGGTTTAGGACATGTTAGGAGTTGAGAAAGTTGTTTTTTTTTTTTTTTTTTAAGTTAAAAGTGTTAAAGTTTGGAAAAATTTCATAAAACTGTTAAACACCTGTCAAACGGCCCCATTTGTAAGGGTGTTTGGAGCAAACGGCCTCGCAAACGGCCCCATTTACAAGGGTGTTGCGCTCTTAGATCAAAAATTTCATTTTTCCTGAGTGCAAACGGTCTCCCAAACGGCCCCATTTGTAAGGGCGTTTCGCTCTTGGATTTTTTTTCCCTGTGGCGAAGCTGTTTTGTAAATTAGTCATAACTTTTTCATCCGACCTCCGATTAAGGTGATTCAAATTGAGTTGGAAAGCTTAAAAAGAGATCTAAAATTTTCATGTTTTAATTTTTCACAAATTTTAAGAGTAACAATTCTTAAATTTTAATTCTTTTAACTAATATACTTTCCAAACAAAGTTTAAAACTTATTATTGGTTGTTAAAAGTTCTCCCAAGCTTGATAAATGATCATTTAAGTATTTGTTGAGTATTATATGATAATATATGATATCTAAATGCTATGTGATGATGTTGTAATGATTTATTTGAATTTCTTTGGATGATTATACTTGAGATTTGATGAATATATATACTTGAACTAAGTGTGAGTTTGTAATTACTTCTTTTTACAGTGAGTGATCCCCTTTCGATTATTCCTATAGATTCTCGAGCTAATACAGGTACGTAGTAACTTGCTTGTATGCTTGTTAGGATAGGCATGCTTAAATTTGATATAATTTCTAAATGACTTAAGTATTGCTTGAATTGCTTGTGTTTTTCACCGTTGAATTCGGTCCGAGGAACGGTAACTTATCATGATGCAATGATATGTTAGTATAGACGCTTAGGCCAATAGTCATGATGCAATGACTAAGCTCGGCGGATAATCGATAGGAAATGTAGTAACTAAGCAACATTTACTTATACTTGAAAAGAAGTAGTATAATTTAATTCAATGCTTATGGAAGCATGTGAATTAATTTATATTATGGATTGAGTTAAGTGAAGTTGAGTAACGGCTATGTAACCTATATGAGATTATTCTTTTCAGTGTAACGTTATCTAGGAGATATAGGTATTCGGACTATCTATATCAACCCCCTAAGTGTCGTGGGCGTTACTTAGGATCTCCAGAATCCCATGGCTTGTCTCGGAGTTTGAATACTCCAATGATGATTTGATCAATGAATACTAAAGAAAGATAAATGAAGCATTAGTGTTGCATTGCATTAGTCTAGGTATGATTGTCACTACGCTTTTTGGTGTTGTTGCTGTGTACTGGGCCTTTGGCTCACTGTTGTATTTTTCAAGTGATAATGATTGTTATGATGATATGGGCTATGGGTCGGATTGTGTTAAAATTTATGGATGAGTGGGCCGACTAGGAACCGAGTATAAGATAGCAAGGAAGAAAGTTTTTGAACAAGTTGTTTGGTTTAAATATGTATTTTGTATTTTGAATAGAGGCTTGTTAGTTAAGCCTTGTTTGTATAAAGACTTAAAGTCTAATTTTCCTATTTTGTAAAAACTTATGTAAGTTTTGTTGTGTCATGGGCTTGACACCAAGTTGTAAATTATTTCCTTAAATGTTCTATATGAATAGATTACTCAGGTGAGTAATCCTTTTGTAAAAAGTCTTGTATCATGTTGTAGTGGTTTTAAACAAACAATTCACATAAATTGTTAGATTTAGGACAACCTTACGTATGAGATGAAAATATGATACGTGGTTGGGGACTTGACTTACTTAATCATAGGATTAGTAGGTTGGGTCTTTACACTTCCACCATAAGGTGGCATACCCAATAAACTCAACAGTAGTTAATTGGACTCACATGCGATCCTCCATATCATAACATGCAAATGGCCTTTCCACTTTATCCTCCCAATCAAGATAGTGATCTACTGTACCACTTTCGTAAAGAAGGCATTTGCAATTTTACATGCTTTAATCCCTTTGGTAGCCTAAATTCTCTTCCATCCCCATAATTAGGATTATCCTATCTAGTGTCTCCTCACCTACCATAGTTAAGTGGCGGTGGGGTGGCGCCTCTACACAATGTTGTAACAAATTAGGGTTTTGAAATAATTGTTGAATGTTTTGAATAAGAGTATTGACCATATCATTTAAAATTTGCAACTGTTGACTCATACTCCTCTCACCATCAACATGAACGCAAATATTACCTGTATTGTTGCCTGGAACCCTTTTGTTTCCTTATACTCCACTATTAACTTCCTTTCCAAAATAACCATGCACACTTTCATTCGACATTCTTAAATACGTGATTAGTAATCAAATCACAAATTCGGTGATTAGTATTAACCTAATATCCAATCATAACCACAAACCCTAATCACTCATGAACTCGCACTACGGTATAGACAACTAACCATAACCTATGCTCTAATATCAATAAAATATGATGTTCCTAGGAGGACAATCACTACAACATCAATAAAGAAACCTCTAAGGCCTAACACAAGTATTAAGGTTTTCTAAGATAATGATAGGTTCTTTACGATCCTTAGATATGACTCACCAATAATGGTAAAGTAGGTTTTAACACTCGCATGTAATTGATATGACTCACAATTATTCACTCGTGTTTGCAACTTGCCATAATCAAAGACTGATAAGAGTTAGAGTTTCAAGAAAACACTCATAATAAGAGAAAAATTTCATTCAACTAATTCAAGACTTGTTATTGTTTTTAAAATAAAGCCCTGTATATACTCATAGCCTAATTAAGGGCAAAGTAGTAATTAATCAACTAAATCTAATGAAAGAAACCTAATAAAATAAAGAAAAAAAAATCTAACCTTTCACTACAAGAAATTTTGGCTTTAGAGACAAAAAATTCTATCTCTAAAAGTGAAAAATCTGTCTCTAAAAACTTTCAGAGGCAGATTTTCTATCATAAATTTCTGTCTCAAAAATCATTGTCGCTAATTTTTTTAGAGATAGATTTTCTTTTCCATCGCAAATTTGCTACAGAATTTCCGTCACAAATTTGTCACAGTTTTATAATTAGTTATTTTTAAGTATCCAATTAGTAAATATTAAATAAAATTATTTCATCGCAAATCTGTCTCTGATTCTAAGATAGATTATTAAAAAAAATATACATTTGTCTCCTATTTATCCTTCCCAAGAGGTCACCCATCATAGAATGCTTCATACTAAGGACACTTAACATTAAAGTTTCCACAAGTACTAAACCAATAAACCAATTTATATCTTCATGTGTAAAGTTTCACTACTATTTATTTAACAATATATCACAATTTACAACATTATATCTATAAAACATTTTACATATCTTTTATAATTTCACTTTGCCTATTTATTAAGGATTTTCAATAATATTTTATTAAAATAATATATAATATTAATACATACTACGTTTACATTTTATAAGTATTATTTTAAATTATATATTTAATATAAATATATAATATTTTTAGTAGTATATTATGTAATTTTTGAAATACCCCAAACCTTCACATATATTAAAAATTGGGTTTAGATAGATTTGAATGAATTAAATTAATCATAGGATATAAATAGATAAGTTGACAAAGTTAGATTAGTAATTAATTAAATGAAATTTGAGATTTGAAATCTAAATTTTCTAAACAAGTCATTGAAATGTTTAGAGGATTCCTAAACTCTTGATTCTTAGCCTAAACACTAATTCCTAAATCTTAGTAAAATTTGAGTTCATTTACTTGAATAAAAATATTAGATCTTAAACCCGAACTCAAATTAAATATCTTTTATCTAAAATAAATTCTCAAATTAAGTTCTTATTGCAAGTTCTTAATTTCTAACATATTGGTTCCAAAACAAACTTTTAAATACTCTTGAAACTATAGATATTTGATTTAATAGTTCTAAAACTATACCTATAATCCTTTATATTAATTTTAATTCCTATCCTTTTCTTTTTAAACCCTCTATCCTCTGCCTCTCTCTTCCCTCACTTTTCCCTTTTTTTCCTTATATTTTCTTTGATCCATGCTTTCTCTTCCCTTTCCCTTTCCCTTTCCCTTTCTTCTTCATTTTTCTTTCTTTCTTTCTCTTCAAATCTTTAACAAATCTCAAGATCAAAGCCAACTAGAGGATGAATCAAGATTAGGAGATGAACTAGATAGAGAAAACCAAGCTAGAGGATAAAGCTTCGACTTCTTTTCTTCTCTAAAGCTAAGTTTTCTATTTCTATTTCTCTTTGTTTTTACTTGTTATTTACATTTGTAATTGATGAATGATGTTAAATCGGGTTGAAAGTGCTGTTTATTTTGTAATTGTTGAGTTGAAGTTTAATATGAGCTGAGTTTGAAGAAGAAGATGATGAATAGTGGTTATCGAGGTTGATGAAGTTTGAGATGTTTGATGTGGTGAATGTGAAGTTTATGTCGTTTGAATGTTATATTGATCATATAACAAGCTTTGGGAAACTTTGGAATGAGTTTAAAGAACTTTGAGAAGTGTAAAATGCATTTAAAGAACAAAGGATTTCGTCATTTTCTAGTTCCAGTATGCACAACCTGATGTACGACCATGCACATGCCCGTGCAGGCCTTAAAATCCTTAAAATTTCATCTCGAGTCACTTTTTCATGCTCAGCACGGCCTCGAGCACAATCATGCACTCGGTCATGCAGCCTTCCCCTATTTCGCAGCCTGTTTTTATTTTAGCCATAACTTTTTCATCTGACCTCCGATTGAGGTGATTCAAGTTGCTTTAGAAAGATTAAAAAGAGATATATAATTTTCATGTTTTGAGTTTTTACAAATTAGAAATGTATCGATGCTTAAAGTTTGATTCTTTCTAGCTATTGTGTTTTCCTAAACAAAATTAAAACTTGTTTTTTTATTTTTAAATGTTTATTGTTTAGTGTAAATGGATCTTTTTGAGTTAAAATGAGATAGCTAAGTGATTTGATGATGTTTGTGTCGATAGATTAATTTAATTAAGCATGATTTAGATAGATATATAATTCAAAATGTCACGTGCCGAAAGGGTACCCTAAACGTGGCAGTCCGCCGTATATAATATTAAAGCCTAAGAATGACCACCCAAGTCATGCGGAAGCTTCCATACTATATACAAGGTGTCTAACACATAGAGGAGACACATCGGAATGATACATTTTATGTTGATATAACTTGAGTAACAATGTAAAGGAATTTCAATTCACTATACTCCAGAAACAAATCATTATACTTATATAAATCGCTATACTTCAAATACAAATCATTCAACTTCAATTACATTCATCCACAGACTTCCCTACATTAACCATTACAAGGCAAATCATAAAACTAGTAGATAACTTCAAACATTCTTATTCTTTGCCGAACTCTCGAAGTCATGTTCGACTCCAACCATCTCGGTCCCCACTTTGCATTCTTGCGATAACCTGTTCATTTAAACAACTATTGGGGTATAAGCTATACTAACTTAGTGAGAATTCCCTTAATTCCATACCATAACAAGCAATGTTATAATCAACCATATGCTATGCATGAACAAACACATGAGCAAACAATTATGCATGGGCATCCGGAACCCACACACAGAACGGATTTATACCCTTCGTATTTTGGGTTAGGAATGGTATTGAAGTCCACATGACCGCATCTAGTCCCCAAGCCCTTGGCTCGTAGCACTCGACTCGGCTAGGCTCATCCAAGGAATGTATCCACATGCATCTTAGTACCCCTGAATGAGCTCTGATATCGGGTTCGTCATCCCAATGAGTCCTCGGACCATACCGATCGACCTGCGTGGGAGTAGCATGCTACCAATGCAATATGTCTGATGCGATGCATGACCAATTTAATTTTTGCTTAGGTCAAAATATTCATACATTCTTTAGAGTGACCAACTAATATCACACACATAATAGAAATAATATGAACAGTGCAGTTATCCAATCGAATCGTGGTTTCGATATGCTTTAGTATTTTTTGGCATACATTCATCACAGTTTCATCATATATCCCATCCCCATTCATATCGTTTTTTGTCTTGTTCCTATAATTCTAATGCAACTAGCTACAAGCACAAGCAAGGTAACAAAATAAGAAGAAGACTCACTCGGCCATTAGATCACCAGTCTTCTAGTAATAATAATTCAGTGGCAGGAAATCGTTGATTTCGGGATCTCCTAAAAAGGAAGAAATACTCTAATAAGTATTTCAACTCAAACTAATCCAAACGATTTCATACGAACTATCAAATTCATAATTCTCGTCCTAAGCGGGAATTCCAACTTAAAATGGCCATAATTTGGTCATTTTAACTTGGAATCTCACAAATTATATATCGATTTCTATCTACTTCGAAAGATCTATCTATTTCTAATATTATTTTCAAGTTTTGAAAACATTTAGGTCTCGGAACAGAGGATCAGATCTTATCAGTAACGGTTTCCGATTCCGAAAAATAATTTTGTAAATGTTTGTAATGTTTCTACTATATAGATTAGCTATACATACAATATGAATGATTTTCTAACATGAATGACATGAGATGAGTTTAATGTATGCATGATCTTGATGATTTTTGCTAAAAGGAAATTTTATAACTTTTTATCTTGCAAGACCATAATAACAACTACTTATGAAAAATCTAGTTTTCTAACTTTGATTATTTCCATTTGTTTTGAATTTAGTACTTAAGAAAATATAATTATTTTTGTTAAAATTGAGTCTTCATTATATCTATTACTTATGACTTTCATTTCTACATAAAAATTTCCATTTTGTACTTTGTAAACATGTTTTCAAGTGGGGTTGATTCCAAAATCCAAACTTTACAAAAATTAGTTTTTGAGTGATTCCTTTAAGTAAAAATCATTTGATACTTAGAAAATTTAAGGCTCAACCATATATAACTACTAAGGACTTTATTCTTATATAAAAATTTTCATTTTACACTTTGCAAATATATTTTCCAATATGATTTACTCAAAAATCCGAATTTTAGAAAATCCACTTTTTGAATAATTCATTTGCGAAAAACTTGTTTAATGCATTAAAATTTAAGACTCTATGGTACCTATTACTTAAGGACTCCATTCATCACATAAAACTTTCATTTTGAGCTTGGATAATAGGTGTTCTTATGGCCTTCATTCAAAATTACGAATTTCATAATTTGACTACTAACTCAAAATTTTCCATGTTAATTCTATTTCTTGTTTTATACATTAATCTTATCAAAACTCATTCCAACTTGTAAAAATCATTACTTAATGGTACTATTACCTATACCCTTCATTTTTAACATAAAACATGAGTTTTTGAGTTGATATGTGGGTTTTCAAAATTAGTCTTGGTTGGGATCCGAATTTACAAAATTTATTTTTGGTCATATCTTTTGATAAAATTCATCTAAGCTTATGAAAATCCATTCCTTACATATCCTATCTTAAGAGCCTTTCATTTCTTAAGTAAAAACTTCATTTTTGAGTTGGAAAACATGTTTTTAAAATATGCTTTGGCCAAAATCAGAAAATAAGATTTTTATTTTGAAAATAACTTTTGAAAATCACCTTTGATTCTTGTAAAAAGAAGTCTTGATGATATACATACATTAAGCTTTCATTATCTTAAGTAGAAATTACATTTCGACATTTGAAAAGTGGTTTTTAAATGGGGGTCTTGCCAAAATACGAATTTCAAAATTTTGTTTGAGTTCAAAACTAAGATCTATACTTAATATGAACATAAACATAAAACAAATGCATGGTAGTAAGCTATAAACTCATAGATATAAACTTTACTCATCAAAATCCTTTATTTATGTTATCTATACCCTAAGCCCTTCATTTTAAATGAAAAATACACATTTTGTAGTTGAAAAACAACTTTTCTAAATATGATTCCATTTTCATCCGAATTTTCAAAAATTATTTTGGTTGAAAATAAAATAGATCTTAAGTTTCCTACAACTTTCCTACCATCATCATGCTATTACAAGTTGCTCTTGAATATAAAACAAAGTCTAATGCATGTAGAACCCAAAACAACTAGATCTAGTTATAAATGCATGAATCACTACAATAGTTATGTGAGTGGTGAACATATGCATAAATCATAAGGAATAACAAAATAACAACTTCAAAAACAAGGTCTAAGGCATAAACAAAAATCAAAGCTACGAAAAGTTAGATCTACAAAATATAATAACTTTAAACAAAAAATAATAAAGATACAAGATAGTAATAATGGAGAAGAGGAGAGTTTCATTTTTGACATCATCATCCTAAGCTTTTAAGCTTATGGAAGGTCATTTGATGCATGAAACCTTCGTTACACTTTACCTATATTACCTATGGAGCTTTGGGAAGAATATTTGCTTAGAAATCTTTAAAAATATGTGTGGGAGCTCATGGAAGAAGAAGGGGGCAACTTGTTTCTTGAAGAACAAGAGCAAGAAGAAGAAGAAAAGAGAGGGAAAAGAGAGAGAAAAGGCTAAGGAATGAAAAAGGAAAAATGAGTAAATGAAGAGAGAGAGAAAATGAGTGTATTAAATGAATGAAGAGAGAAAAAATAAAACAAGGCAGAAATTAAGGAGGGGGGGAGGGGCTGGTGTGAATTGAGTGAAGAGAGAGAGAGTGAATTTGTTTGAATTTTGACTTGAAATTGTAATGTAATTAATGGTATGTGTAGCTTTTGAAGAAGGATTGAAAGAGAGTTCTTTTAATTAATTTTTGGAGGGTTTCAAAGGACAAAAGACAGCCATAAAGAGGGTCAAAATCTGCCATGAAGTGTGGGATAATGTGTAGAAAGATTGAAGTGAAAAAGAAGTGATATGTGTAAGGTGTACTTGAAGGTATGGATTGTAAAAGTACTTTCTTAATAAAATAAAATTAAATAAAATTAGAAAATTTATTCCAAATATTTGTAGCAGATTTTTCATAATTAAATTAAATAATTATTTGGATTATTTTAGTATTTTAACAAATATGTTACCGGTATGATCAAAATACGCGAATAGGTGCTATAAATGATATTTTTATAACCCGAAAAATTATAAAAAATTATTTTATAAAAATATAATATTTTTCAATTATTAAATTAATTATTTTATTTTTTAGTATTGGGTTTTAAACAGAATCTGATCCCGTAAAAGCTCGAACTAACTAAATTTTAGAAAAAACAAAATTTTCTATAATATATAAAATATTTATCTAAAAATATAAGACTTTATAAGAATAATAAAATTATTTAATGAAATAAAAATGAATATGCAAAAAAACTAATCAATTACCGGTAGTAATAAAATACGATAAAAGGTCATAATTGTAACTTTTATAACCGAAAATTTATAATATATTTGGAAATCTTATGAATTTATGATTCTAATAGTACTAATGCTATATTTTTTTATATCTCGAGCCCTGGGACACGCTTTTCCAAGTCTGTATCCGAACGGGTTCGAAATAGGTAAAAAATTTACCAATCTGATATTTTTAAACAAACTTATATTACTATGAGCTATTCTACATATTTAAACTATATCTTGGCCTCTAGGGTTAGGGGCGCTATATTGTCGAACTTAAGCTATTGTATACCACTTAGGGTTTCTGGGTGATTTTCCGGTTTAGATCTTTGCCAAATTTGGAAATTGATATTTTATGTTTATAAAATATTTAATTAGAGAAATTTATTTTAAATTTTATTTTTGTAAGTATTTAATATCTCTTAATGTTTTCGCAATTCTTGAATTGAGTTATAGTTTCGAAAGTCAATCATTATTTACTTTTTAATAATTTGTTTTTGGGCTTTATATTACCCAATTTTATAAGTAGAAGTTAATTATGGAATTCTTCGTGCTTAGTGGTTTTGGAATTGAAATATGTTGAGTTCTTATTTTGTTTTTAAGGATTTTCATTTTCTCAAGATTAAGAAGTTTCCGAATTCATTCGTGATTTGACTAGTTGAAATTCGGTTTTAATTTGGAGTGATTTTTAGGGTTATTTTCGAAGTTTATCTTGAAATTACTTACTAAAATTTACGGGGCTTACACAACAAATAATTGAATTTCCAGGAATATTAAACTAAAAGTAGTTATGTTGTATATATGATTTTCATTGCTTGTTTTATGATCTTGTGACACTTAGTGAAATTAAATGATCTTGTTAAGTATATAAATGATGAGTTATGTATTTATATGAATTTTATTTGAATTTCCTTCATGCTAAGTTTAAGATTTGTTTATTATTTGTTCTTATGATTAGCTATTGAACTTAATAAACTTAGTTAACAAACTTAAGTTCAACTTAGTTAAATAGACTTGAATGAGTTAAAACGAATTAGATTGAGTTAGTTTAACCATCGTTGACTTAGTTTTTGAACTAAATGATTAAGGTTAATTAATTTAGCTAAGTTTAAGTTAAGGTGAGTTCAAGTTGACATAGATCCTACATTTATAATGAATTAGTAATGAATCTAAGTTCAACTTGACTAAATGAGCTTGAATTAGCTAAAAGGAATTAGATACTTAAGTTATTCAACTTGAACTAGTTTTAGATTAAATGACTAACTCTAAACAATTTGGCTAAGGTTAAGCTGAAATGGGTTAATAGCTAATAATTAGCTTAGATAAATGAATTAGGATAATCTTTGAATAACATGAACAATAATTTGTTTTAAATGTTTATTTGCTTTGAATATGAATGCTTTTATGTATGAATGTTTTACATATGCTATGTTTTGTGATAAAAAACTATAATTAAAGTGAAAAGAATTACTTTGACAAACAAAGGAGCACTGTCCGTATTTTGGCGGGGCGATCTTCGCAGCCATAGCGGGGTTTCTATTTAGTGTCTATTCAAATAGGGCCTTAATAAAATGAGTTAGATATTAGTGAATAATTGATATAAGTTCTTGTATGATTTTGATGAAGTAGATGATTAGTTTAGTTTAGTTTAGTTTTTTATATGAGCTCTTTCCTTAACAGAAGTGGATATCTGATTTATCTTCTGGAATTCCTTCTGAGACTCTATTTGGATTTCGTATATAAGGTACGCGGTAACTTGCGTGTTGGTTGTTAGGATAGGCATCTAAAATAAATTAAGAACTTAAACTTGACTTAATAATTGATGAGTGTTGATTGTCTTTTACGCCATTGAATCTAGTTCGGAGAGCGACACCTTGCTCAGATCGGGGGCATGGTACTGTTTCGTTATTGGATGGATTTATCTAGGAGATATAAGTATCTGCTACTTATATCAACCTCCTGAGCGTCGTGATACGTTATTAGGATCCCCAAGTATTACGGGCTCGCCGGAAGGTAGGGCTGCCTAGTTTGTATGAACAGTAGGGATCACTTAGGGAGGCGGACGTGATACTAGATCCTTGATGCCCGAGTTTGAATACACCCATATTGATTTGTTTACTTTAAAGAAAGATAATAACTTGTGATTGTCGCATTTGCATTTAGTTAAGCTCGTGTGTCACTCCGTGTGTGATTTTATTACTGTGTACTGGGCTCTGCTCATTATTGTTGTTGTTATTCTTTTTTACAAGTATTGTTATTGTTGATGATGATGATGAGATGATGACTTGATGATGATATGGAGGTTGTTGATGTTGTTGTTCTTATTATTGTTGATGATGATGATGATGAGGATGGTGATGGTGATGATGATTGATGTGATGATGTTTGTCTCTTTTGGGCAATTCTAAAGATATGCGAGAATGAGTGAAGTGTGATAGGATCGAGATATTACTTGTATTTTGTTTCTTCTTCTGATTTGTTTTGTAAGAGGACTGGATATATATAAATTGTTTTCTTTTAAGGGCTTGTTAATGCCCAATTGATTGTAAATGATTATCTACCCCTAAGAGTAGATCATAAAGTTTTTATAAAGTTGGTTTCTTAGAAAACTGGTTTGCTCTGTAAGGAGTAGAAGTTTATAAGTTGTTTAATAAAATTTGATTTTCCGCTGCCGAATCTAGTTACTTAGAAATCTAACTAAACGATTTCATAAATTTTAAAATTGGTTTAGCATTGTTCAACATAAACACCTTCTTTTAAGACAACCTTACGTTTAATTCGTAAGAATTATACGTGGTTGGGGACTTGGTGTGCTTAATTTGAGAATTGAGCATGTTGGGTCTTTACAATTTTTTTCCAAATATGATATTACTATTAAAAATATTATATATTATGTAAATATAAATAATATTATACATATAAATTTATATGTTTAATATATAATAATAATTATACTTTTTACATCACTTTTAATATTTTTATATTAACTTAATAAATTATATATTTTGAAATAATATGTTTATTTTTTTATATCATTTTTATTACACTTAATAAATTATAATATATAAAAATATAAAAATATTTTTCATTAATATGTTAATAAAATAATATATAATATCAATTTAAATATATTTAACTAATTATTTTATATTATATATTTTATTATTTAAATATACTATATTTTTACGTAGTATTATTTTTCCCCTAATATGTTATTATATTTTAAATACAATATAGTATGTAAATTAAATTATGTAAGATATATACAATAAAATTTTTTATATTCAATAACATATGAATAATTATAATAATTATATAAAAAATAATAAATAATTTGACTATATTTTTTTATTAATATATTACTAAAATATATATTATTTATATATTTATATATGTTTAAATATACTAAGTTTACATTTTATAGTAATTATTTTATTTTAAATATTTTATTATTTAAATATACTTTATTTTTAAGTAGTATTTTATGATATTACTTAATATAACATATTATATTATTGTTATATACTATTTTATCGAGTTGTATAATTTATTTATTTTATATAAGTTATTATGTAAAAGAATATATAATAAGATGTAAATATAATATTTATATTTTAAGTACTTTTTTATTAACTTTTAAATATAAATATGTAATATAATAATAAATATATATATAAAAAATTATATATATTAGTTGTAAATAACATATGATTATACATGTTATAGTTATTATATAATAAAACTAGTTTACAAATATAAGATATGTCCTTATTATATATGAGCATTTATATATTATATTAGATATGTATAATTACAACTAAATTTTAAACATAATTATTTATACATACATATATATATATAATAATTTAGTTTAGAGACAGATTTGAAACATAATTTAAAAAAAAATAGAAATTGGCGCTAAAATAATTTATTTCCCTCTAAAATCAGAGACACATTTGCCACGGAAAAATTTCCGTCGCAAATCATTGTGTAATCCATCGCAAAAGCATATAAAAATTAAAAGATTAGTCATAATTTATGTCATCACAAATCTGTTGCAAATCTGTCTCTAATTCATTTTTTTAGAGACAGAATTTTCCTTTGCAAATTTTCTGTCTGTAAAAGCTATTTTTCTAGTAGTGTTTGGTGTTAAAACGTCCCCTATTACGGCCAACATGCAGGGGGCGATCATCTCTAATCAATTGTCTTCTTGTTGGATATGGGCATAAGATGGGGCATGATCTATAGGATCACAAATAACACCAGTGTTTCCAAGACCATGATCTTCACTTATCTCCATCACAGTACTTGATACGGGCTTCATCATGGGTGTTATCTTTATAGACTCATCTTCACAATATATCACTAGCCTTGTTATAGGTGTGTCTAGTCCTGCATGGTTACCTTCCTTAATACGGTTGTGATGTGCAATTTTCCCATTTTCCTCACAGTTATTTTCATATTTCACATAAAGTGACATGTTACTTCCTATGTGATGAACTTTTAAACCATAAAGAAATCAAATGCATCTTCATAAGGTTGATTTGCTAGAATCCTATGTGTTAAACCCTACAATCTCCTCACACTAGCTCTCATCATAGGGCCCTTAACTTGATTCCTATGAAGTATATTAGCTTTTAAAAATAAATTCATACTATCAGGTATCTCATATACCTTTCATGATGATAAACAATGCTTTTAAAGCTTATTACAAAACAAGGGCTCCATAATCAGCCCCTTAAAAGAGTAATACAAACTTTAAAAGGTACATCCATTTCATTAAGAAATTTAAATGAAAACAAATCTAACAATCCTAATCTTCCTCAATCTTTAGCAAACTCTTCCCAAGTTGGCCCTTGCTCGAGATAATCATCATCATTATGATCATTCAAATCATCATTAGTACTGGAAAAGAATAACAATAATGAGTCAAACACAGCAACAAGCACACACAAGATAGGCACACATGCTTATATTAATGCAATGTAGCAACAATAGTTTCTTATCTTTAAATTAAAGTGAAACAAGTAATACTAGAGCGCTTACACTTCGAAACATGCCTCTAGGAATCTTAAGGTCCTAGGTAACAACAGTTGCTTATGGGGTCAATATAGGCAACCCGAATACCTATATCACATATATCTAATCGAAAAAAGAAAATAACTTCATATAGGGTTCACAGCCATTACACATCTCTAGTTATCTCAATCCATAATATCATTTAGCTTAACTAGCCCTTTAACATGAACTATACCATATTATTTCCTTATGAGCTTAAGTCAACTTTACGCTAATACCATTTGCCTCATCAAGTGCTCACTAAGTTATTTATAGATTGTTATTGCATTATGATAAGGGGTAGCCTAAGTGCTTAACCATCGTTCCCGGCTCTAGACAAGATTGTCACTCTTCGAACCAAATTAAATGATACAAGCACAAACAACACTCAATTATTAGGTCATCTTTAAGTTTTAATTCATTTTATTATATCTATCCTAACACATAACATGTATATCACTATGTAACTTATTGATTTGGAATCTAAACAAAAACTCAGAAGTCATCTTAGAGGATAGCTCTAAAGATGGGTTCAAAGGCAAACATCTATTTAACAAGTTAAATTAATTATCTACTTACATTAAACTCATTTTAAAAACCTATTTGATTAGATATTAAGTAGGAATCCTACCATGGCTACGACAATCGGCCTACCAAGATACAGATAGTTCTCAATTGTCTATCAAATTATTTCTTTTCTCTTTATTTATAATCATTTATTATAAGAACATCACCATCAGATTGTTCACTATCAACATACTCATTTTCTAGCAAACATACTTTTGAAACAACATATTCCTTTTACTATTTATGGTATAACCTAACTCATTAATCTAAGCCAATTATAAATTATTAAACCTATATCAACTCAACTTAGCCAAGTTGATTAGACTTAATCAATCTAATTCATTTTATTTTATTAAGGTTCATTTAGTCAAGTTGAACTTAGATTTATTAACTAATTGATTTTATGTCTAAGATTCACATTAATCTTAGATCTATTAACTATTCTACATTATATTCAAAATCTATATTAAACGTAGTTAAGTTACAAAGTTAGATTCAATTATTCCACTAGATCATTATCATATATCTTGATCTTAATCAGTCTAGTTCATTCTAACTCATTAGGATTCATTAAGCCATGTCGAACTTAGGTTGATTAACTATATTCATTTTACATTTAACTTCTATGTTTAAACTAATTAGTTATTAATCTATAAATTCTCTCAACTCACTCTTAATTATATAAATTAAATAACATATCACATCGTTTATCATTTATCTATTTCATTTTTTCTCCCTTTCTTTTCTTTTCTTTTTTTCATTAGAGATGATCACTCCCCTCATTACCCCATGATGGAGGGTGTGATTAGAGAAAAAAATGTAATTAGAGGGCATCACTCCCTTGATCACGCACTTGATGGCCCAAATTTTGCAAATCCAAGAGCATAACGGCAATCATCTCCCCTATGATCAAGTATTTTTAAAAAATTATTAGAAACCAGGCCATCACAAGTTCCATAAGCCCATGACGATTCCTGAGCTTGTTTTCACTTTTTTCCTTTTTTTCTTCAAAATTCAACTACTTTCTT
The DNA here is from genome assembly GCA_024138025.1 of Combretum micranthum. Lineage (NCBI taxonomy): Eukaryota > Viridiplantae > Streptophyta > Magnoliopsida > Myrtales > Combretaceae > Combretum > Combretum micranthum. Next base: position 68,987 of record JAMXBD010003245.1, on the reverse strand, counting down.
ATTACTACTTCAACAAAACATTATAAAAGCATCATACAAATTCATATTAAGTTTAAAAACATTCCTAAATATTTCTATCATCATACATCAACATCATTTATCAAACACTTGGTTTATACATGCATATACAATATTAAATTCTACATGCATCTAAATCTAATTCAACAATTCCATGCATGTACCACAATCAATTAAAGAAAAAAAAAAAAAACTCAACTTACATGTTTGGCAAACTTGAGTAACATGATCTTTATTACTGCTACTCCTTCTTAGTTGATGTATCTTCTATGTGAACATATTCCTACCATCTTGTTTTCTATCCCTAATTATTCCTATGATCTTGTTGAATTTGAGATTTGGGGTTGGCTTATTTAAGAGGAGGAGGAGAAGAAGAAGAACATCTAAAAAAAAAAAAACAAATTGAAAAGAAGAGATTAGTTACGGGCTTAGGCTTTCATTTTTGGATTGGGCTTAATCTTTAAATTGAATTGGGCCTCATAGATAATAAGATTATGAATTTGAAATAACTAAAAGGAGATAAGGGATTTAAAGTTGATTATTTGAATTAGAAATTTAATTTGAGAAATTCAATTGGTAAGAATTTTATATTTAGTTCAAGTTTGGAATTTAGGACTTAGGAATTGATATTTAAGATTGAATGATTTAATGAGGAATTTTAGAAATTTAGGCAATTGAACTTGAGAAATTTCATGATATTTGACAATTGAAAGGATATTTGAAATCTCAATTTTCAATTGATCTATTTACTAATTTAATTTTTTTAATCTATCTATCATATCCATAGTTTAGTTTGCTTGATTTATTTAACTGTACTATCTAAGTTCATTTTTAAGTTAAACTTAAATTAAAACTCAAAATGAACTATCTATTATACTATTTAATTAAGCTATTCTTAACTTAGAAAGGTGAAGGTTTAGGGTATTTCACTGACCATGTTACATAACACTATGGGTGTAGTCACTGACCTCATCTCCTTTGTATTGCTAATTGTGACCTCTTAAAAAAAGAAGAAGGAAGCATTCTCACATTATAGGCATGGATTTTGACTATGCCCTCTATAGGACATGCCTTTGACACCTATTTATATATTTTTTTCCAAAATACAAAATTTCCATATATTCCCTTGCAATCATATTATGGAAAGGGTGAGGAATAAAAAAAAACCTCTTGAATATATGTTAGGGATGAATGTTTGCACAAATAAAAATATACTAAAGTAATAATAAAAATAGAAAAAGTTCATGTAGCAAAGTGAGGTATTAAGAGTTATTTAACTATTTTACTCTTTATCTTATAGATTAGATGAGAGTGAAATGCTTGGAAACATATTAGATTGGGCTCCATAGCTCGATTGATTTAAAAAATTAAACTAAAGTTCAAGTTTCATAAACTAGGTTTAAATGTACTATTGTCTCCTTTAAACATGGATTAGCATGTAAACTATGAAGTAGGTGAATTTCACCCACTTGATTAATCATTTATATGAAATATTGATATTTTACAAAATTAAGAGTTATATTGTGATCAATGAAATGTAATTACGGATGTAAGAAAATCCGTTGAAGCAATTAAAATATTGGTGCATTTTTAAACTTCTAAAGCGAAGTGATGGTATAAGTAGAATGGTGTCTTTTCCTCAATGCCTTTTGTACTTGTTATGTCAAGCAAACTTTTAATTTGTGGGTATGGTATTTCATGTGTGTCATTATCATGTAATATTGCAACTACTACAAACAAAGGGTTAGTGTTATAAATCATAAATAACCACAATTTAAGTATGACCTTATGTTCATGAATTAGGACCTTGTGACTATGCATCTTTCAATAAGCTATCATAATGACATCAACCTCCTCAACTACTTCCCTTTAAATTAAACACTTCATACATAAGTCAGGTTATTTGGGCATTATTCTATCCTGCTATGTCACATTATTCAATAAATTACACAAAAATCAAATAAGTTAAGTTAATAAAACATTCCAAATTTAAGAAAATGTGATTTACTAGAAGTTCAAAAATTTGTTCACCTTTCTCTTTCTAGCCTATAAATCACTAAGATCATGTGAATAATCACCTATCTACCTCATTCAAACACAATTAATAACATCACTACATATGCATTACCATGCATAAATGAATTCCATTTTTCAAATGTCATTAATCATATGCTCAACAACATGACCTATATAACCACAAAATAGATTGATTGTTTCCATAAAGACAATGCTTTCTTTTCTTGCCATTACTCACATGATAGATTTGAACTCTTTTATTGGCATATATGTAAAGTGAATGTTTTGAAAAATAACACACTTTCAAAGAATTTTCATCTATGGAATTTTATATAACTCGTTCTTGATGCACGTTAATGCAAAAGTCTAGGTCTACACAAGTCCAATACATATCTTCAAAAGAATTAAGCATTTGTTGGAAAACTTGTAAATACATTATCCCACCAAAACACATAAACTCCTTGCAAGTATGCTAACATATTTTCAAGCTCTAATACATGCTCCTCATCTAGTCTTAAACTTGTTATGCTACTAACTAAAATCATATAAAAGTTAAATTAACTAAAATGACATGTTTGGAAGTTATATAGGGTGTGCAACTGTCTAGTGTTGAAGGTTCTTCTACAACAACCACCATTTAATGAGAAATTAGTACTCATTTACTCTTAATATGTGCTTCATCTTACCTAAGCAGATATAAAGAGCTTTAATAATAATAAAAACTTGTGAGAATGAATAATTTTTATTGGATTACAAAGAATTTGTATGACAAAGGAAGGAGGGAGAGTTTTTTTTTTTTTTTTTTTTATAAATAAGAGGGTAAAATATGGGCACTAAACATATGGATTTAATACTTTTACCCTTAATTTTCTTAAACTTATCTATCATGTTTTTTTATCTCATTAATTCAAAGACAACATTTTTTTAAAAAAAAGCAAATTTCCTACATGTAAAAACGTTTCATATGAAGATTTTTTTTTTTTAAATTTCTGGAGATAAGAGAAAAATTGAAACTTGTAAATGAATAAAACATTAATGCCTTCATAGAAAAGTGTTATCAAAAACATATAAACCAATTTATAAAGATTGTATACAATTATACTCAACACAAATTTTTACACGAGCATTATCCCTAGCCATTGTAAACTCAATAGAATTTCTCATTCACTAATCATTATCTCTTGTGAGTATCATTTACATCATAGAAACAAACTTTGTATGATAGTAATTGTAATTTCGTTTATTTTTTTTTATTTCATGGGTTCCATAAATGGATGACCATTTTATACATTATAGTTTAATAATATAAGAAAATTATACTATTGCGCCCACATGGGCAACTTTTTCTTTCATATAATAATCATTAATCTAAGATCTCTTCATAGAAGAATTTTTTGAAATCCTCCATGTGAGCTACTTGTAGGCAAATCGGCACCACTAAGGATCCATCTTCTTTAGAACTTGGAAGAATCAATGAATCTCATCAAATCATGATTTCCAGGCCCCATATAAATTTCTTTTCCCCATCCAAAATCAAATCCATAGATAGGTAAAGTCAACCAACTCACAACTCCAAGATTGGGGTTCCCATAAAATGGACCTTCAGTACTTCCTAGGGCATGGAGATCCTGAAACCTAGTTAAGTTAGGCTGCTTATTTAAATATTCCATTGCAGATCTTACATAATTATTTGTCACCTTCTTGATTGCTTCATGTATGCAACTAGATGCATAAGCTAACGGTTGTGACATTAGATCACCCGAACTACTTGTCGCGATGACGTCAAAGGTTGCATTGCCAAAATAGCCTTTTTGTAATGGAGGTTGAATTCTATTTCGAAAATCTACACAAACTCCTAATGCTGTTGGCTGGTCGTACTCATGCTGGCGTGCTTTACATGCACATCTCCATATGTGCCCAGCCACTGTCTCATACCGTGTGTATGCACGGTCATCTTCAGTAATTATTCTTCCTTTATTAGCCATGTTTTTGAGTTTTTCGACTTGATTTTTATTAAGCCTTAACATGGCTATGGTGGTTTTCTTTTTTCGCTCCTCAACATTGTTGATTTGTCCATTCAATAATGGTGGTTGATCGAACTCTTGGTGCTCTAAACTCATCATAGTACTAGCCAGTGGGTCCATTATGAATTTTCGATCAAAATATGGATCTAGGTCTATAGACTCACCACGGGTCATTCTAGCCCATTCTGAAACAAAATGGAGAGCACTTGGCCCATCAACAACAGCATGTGATATTGTAAGGCTTAGACTAATCCCCCCACATCTAAATTTTGTGACTTGTACCATTAGTAATGGTATTTCATTAATTGGTAAATTATAATCAACTAAGGGAATGAGGTATTCATATTCCTTAGAGGGATAGAAGTCACCTAAATCATCTAATTTTCCATCAACTTCAGCCTCTATTAGTTGGACACCCATAGCATTACAATCAAGAAGAAGACGGCTACCATTGGCCCATCTCAATCGACCGGCTAGTGGATAAAACCAAACTAGTATTTCGCTTAAAGAATTCTTCAAAATGGTGAAGACTGAATTAACAAGTAGTTTTTGAGATGATTTATAAAAGTATATGGTAGGAACATGGGTTATAGAACCAATTTGGTCCCAAATGGACAATTCAAGTGTGTGATTCCTAGTAGTTTTTGCTGGTTTTACTAAATAAGAAGAGTAATGTTTCACTAACATTTTTTTGAACTTGGGTTGTAAACTATGTGAATGAATTAGGTGTATAAGACTGATTAGATCAACTTGTTAACGAGGATAAAGTATTTATAGAATTAATAGCATAGCTTTGAGTTTCCAAAGTCACGCGTGCGACAACATAATCAAAATTGGAAGTTAGTTGGTTTGAGAAATGTCGTAAGCACAATGAAAGCTAAAATGAACTTTCCATGAACTCATTTGCTCCATACGATCATAAATCATGGGACGGTTTCGTGTCTAATAACTATGGACTAAGAAGTTCCAGTGTTGTATCCTTCTTTGTGCAAATGCTTTTTATGTCTTGCTACTGCAACCACCAAGCGGCGATATTGTATTTAAATACACACTAGCTAAAGTTGACTCACAATGTGTGTGCCAAAAAATATATAATTTAAAATAAAAAAATATCGATTATTTAGTTGCAAAATAAAATTATAAGGAAAAAATGGATAAGATACTCAAAATTCACATTTCACCTAAATTAATAAAGAGATTTTAATAGAGATTTTATGCAAAATTATACAAGCTATGTATGTATAAATATATTTATGAATAAAATATGTATGAAAAATTTGTAGAAGGATAATAAAAATAGGCTTTAATACGTATAATGATGTGAAGAGTTTCAACTTACATAAAAATCATCTTAAGTATATTATGGTACTTTTTAATTATAATATTGTGGCAAACTTCTAAATGCGTAAAAAATATCAAATAATGCAACTAACATCTACTTGAATTTTAGGGTATATGATAAAATAATTAAATTGTATTAAAAATATGATAATACTCGATAGGAAAAAAAAAACTATAAGTAAAATGTATTAGAAGTTAAATAATCCGCCATATACATAATAAAAAATTGTTAATCTAAAAATAAATAAGTAATTGTCAATCCAAATTGCACGAAACACGAAAAAAAAAAAAACTCAAAAGAGCTACTAACTGAAAAATTCCACGTACGTACAAATGCCAATCGACTTTGAAAAAACACTAAGATTTTAGTAACTTAAATTAATGTCCTCCGGAAACAATTCAAAACTAAAACCAATATAACAATTTAGAAATATCAGAATTTAATTTGCAAGAAAATACAAAATAGTGGAGAAAATTTCAAAAGTTAATGGATAATTTGGAAAAGTAACTGGTAATAAGATATTGTCATTACATTAATCCTTGCTTATTTTACTATAATGGATGTCACTAATAATAGAAACAAATTTTTTTATTTTAAATTTATTTAATACCTTATTGAATATTTTATTAATTAAAATATATATGTGTGTTAATATCTTAAAGGGAAAAATATGTTTTTAGTTCTCAACATTTTATTATTTTTCTATTTGAGTCTTTAACGATTGGAAAAAACTTAAAAACAAGGTATTTCTTAAAACCATTAGTTTTTTCTGTTAAATTTTGACACTTGCCAAATTTTCATTCACTTTAATTATTACTTCAAATTAATAAAATAATTAAATCAAGATAAATTTAATAGATTAATTAGAAACAACTAAGAATTTCGAAAATTAATTTAAAATTATAAAATCTAAAATGAAAGCAATAAAAAAATTCTATAAAAGATAAACAAGATAGTATGTAAAAAAAAATCTTCATTTATATTAAATTCTAATATTCAATTTTCATTTAACTATCTCTTTTTTATTTTGCCATAAGTCAACCTTGGCATGAAAATCGAGGGAGTGGTGGTGAGCAGACCAAAGGCAACAAGAATTAGCTTGGGATCCCTAGAACTGCGAAGGGTAGCATACTGCTGGTGCTGGATGTAAAGAGAGACCTTGTCTGATGGAAGGCATGTCTAAACTCTAAAGGCGAAAATAGATGTCAGCCGGAGTTTGCACTAAGTTTAATGGTTTAAGGTAATGCTCTATGGGGGTTCAATAATGGAGGGCCAAGGAAGACCAAATGCAAGAAGGGCGGCTTGAGATAGGGATGCAGATTTCCACTTAGACTTGACATGACATATTTCAGTATTATTTTGACATGACATATTTCAGATTTCCACTTAGACCTGCTGATGAAAATCGAATATAGTATCAGAATTTAAAAGATGGAGATTGGAGGGGGGAGTGAGAGCAGCCAAAGAGCGATAGGACAAGAACTACCATGGCAGCGGATGTTTGCCAAACATATATCCATCTTACTTGTTTATTATAGAATTTTTTATTTCTTTCATTTTAATTTATACAATTTTAATTTAATTTTTAAATTTTTAGTTATTTTAATTATTTTATTAAATTTATCTTAATTTAGTTGTTTATGTTTAAATTAATAATTTCCAAGGAATGAAAATGTGCTAAGTATCAAATCTTAATTAAAAAAACTATTGGTGTTAAGAAAGTCCTCATTTATAAGTTTTTGTAAGGGTTAAGGAGTCAAATAGAAAAACAGCAAAACATTGACGACTAAAAAAAAAAAAAATATCTCAATTAATATTGTATTTTAAGAAGGATAATGCAAAGTCAAATAAAATATAAAATAGGACATGCTAAAAATTGAGGGCATTTTTTTCTTAGAAAAAAAAACCATTTAATGGTCATACCTTTCTATTTATTTTAAAGAATTAAAACAAATTAATGATAATAAAATAAGATATAATATATAGATATCCTGAGTTTAATCTATTATACTAAGATTTCCATATCAAAGATTCAGATCAATAATATAGGTGTAGATATGACAAGTTATATAGACAATCCTGCCAATATTCCTATATAAACCCCACAATTAATCATGAGTAGTCAAGTTGGTTTTCGCAATTTGCAAGGTAAAAGAACCCACTTGTTATCTCATATGCTTAAGGATATTATACCTTTTTTTTTTTTTTTAGTTCTGCACATGAATTGGGACATTAGGCTTTAAAAAAAAAAAAAAAAAAACCCAAAAGTGTGGTAGGAAGAATTTAGAGGTTGAATAGATGTGTCAATTTCATGTATAAGGTGCAAAGTGATTTTGAACAAGTGTGCTTTTTACATTATTGAAGGAAAATTTTAAATTGTTTTGGTGATGGTATGATTTGGTGATTTAGATGGATGATTAATGGTAAAATGTAGATGTAATTGGATACATGACAATGACGTAATGGGCTGATTCGAACATTTAAGGTTGATAATTATTTAATTTGTTTATTTGGGAGACTATTAAGATATATTATGAAGCAAAGATATGAACTCGTTTTATTGAGGAGATTTTGATTTATAACTCAAATATTTATTGTAATCCAATGATATTAAGGAGTATATAGAAAATTTTGAAATGTTGGTTTGAACCTATAATCAAATTTTGGAAAAAGATATTTTGAAATTATGGTGTTAGATTTTAATTTATTTTTATGTTTTAATGGGTTAGATTTGGTAAATAAATAAATAAATAAGATAGATGACATCAATACGTTATAGTTAGATGAAATTGGATTGTGTAGTCATATAGATATATGTATGTATATATATGTAAATGATTAGTTAAAACAATGGAAATTACTAGTCCTTTTCTTAGTCATATGGTTATGAATAGGAATAAGTGTCAATGGAATTATATTTTCCATAGCCAAGTCACTAGAAACAGTAATGTTACCCAAGCTTTTTGGTGTCATTCACATGCCAATGATGGGATCATAATGATGGTACATGCATGTGAAAACATTGAGATAATATAATATGATTATTGATTCTAAAGGTTGTAACATACGTAAATATATAATATATTTCCAACAAGGACAAGAATAATTTGTATAGAAGTTGATGTCTTTTGATTTTAAAAATAACTCTATGAATTATACTAAATTTAAGTCCTATTCCCAAAATAAAGAAAAAGAATTAATAATGATAAAAAAAATAAATAAAGAGATAGATAATTATATATACAATTATTTCTTTAACAGTTAATATTCACTCTTATATTCCAGATTTATATTATGAGAGCTCTGCTATCATAAGTACACAATGATATGTTTGTTGCTTGCTATGATAGAAATATTTAATAACATGACTAATATGTAAAGTCGGCTAATAAAGTGTGTTGTCTGTTATTTGGTCATCTTGAGTAAGAGAGTGATGCCCTTGTTAAGATCTAAGTTCTTGGCACAGTAGTTAGGCATTTAAGCCACCAGGTTGTGGCTCAATGGATAGTTGATGAGGGGAACAATATCGGGCATAACAACTATCTGAATAGAGAGAAGTTATATCAAGAGTAGTTTAAAGGAATGTGACTCGTCAAATTATATGTTGCTCGGAGTCATGAGTACTCCCGTGTTGCTATTAATGCTTGTTGCATTAGTATAGGATTGAATGTACATATTGTGTGTGTTTGCATTGCAATGTACTGAGCTTTAGCTCACCCCTTTGGAGATTTTTTTTTCAGAGACTACGATGATGACATTAGCTTGTGGGATCAGACGTATGCTTTAGAGTTTTGAGATAGCTTATAGAATAGGTTGTTTAGTTAAATTTTAATACTTTAGTTAGGTTTGAATTATTGAAAATGGTGAAGATATTATATGTTGAGATTTTTAGTAACATGTAATATTTCAAATAATTATGATTTATTTACTATATGAATTCTAGTTGTTCTAAGCCATAATATACTCATAACATGGTATGAGTATGTGGTGAAATATTCATGCCCTTCGATTTTACGGTGTGATAGTTTAAATGATATCAGAGCATAGGTACCTGATGGTGATGAGTGTGGGTAAAATATTGGGCTAAGAATGATGTAATATACAAGTAAATATATAGTTGTTTAAAAGGGTATTTTGTCTTGGAACAGATGAATTTGGATACGGGGAAGTTGTACGCGAATGACTGGACAATTTTAGAGTAGGCCAGCATATAGGCCGCCAGCCTATAATTCTAAGTTGCCAGTCTAAATACAAATGATGACAACTTAAACACCAGCTTGGAGCATCGGAGGAAAATTGTGCGAATTGGAGAATTTGGCCATACGTCAGCATTTAGGCCGCCGGCATACAAACGTAGGCTGCCAGCGTAATAAAGAAGGCCGCTAGCCTAAGTGGTAGCCTTGGATGATTTTGTGCGACCAAGAGTTTTAAGCCGCAAGCTTTGTATCCTACGTGTCCAGCCTATATTCCTTCGAGAATTAACTCTATAAATTCGTCTTAAACTTAGCCCTAACCCTCATAACCTCTCTTAAACATAAACAAACCCTAGCTGGCACTCTTGAAGGTGGATTTCATCAAGGAATCAAGTAAGTAACCTCTACTAATCCTTTAGTTCGATCTAGGATATGTTCTTTATAAGATTTTATTTTTATTGGTGAAGGGAACTGATCGTTGGTGGAATTTGGAGGAAAACCCTAAGTGTAGTAATTGGGGGATTTCAGATCTACAATCAATTGAAGAAGGTAAGACTCAACTCGGAACTATAATTCATATATATTAAGTTGTTAGGAGAATTTGAATCATAACTGTTGTTGAGAATGATTGTGAATGTATGAATAAATGATGAACAGGTGATCTTGAGAATTAAGGTTTCATTATTTCGTGGTGTTTATTAGAGATATGGTGATTCTATGGGTTTCATAGGAGAAAGGTGTGTTGGAGATTCTAGATTTATGAATTTAGGTTTAGGGTTTATATTTCTTATGTTGTTATCAATGTGAAATCGATTAGTAGAACGGATGATTCTTTGTTCAGGTGTTTAATTGACAATAGGATTTTGATTTCTTAAGCGAAAACAGGTACGTCCTTACCATGCCTGTTTGTTTGTGCATGCAGGATTAGTTAAGAATTTGACCTAATTATATTTGACTGTAATTAAATCGAGTGTTGATTGTGAGTGGTTACCGTTAGTAAAGACCATGCAGAGTGTGATACTAATACTGGCAACCTGATGATCTATGTGTGAGGTTATCTCGAGTGGACTCGTGCATAGAGATGATTCTGGTAGTTTAGGAGTAGTGCAAGTACGATACTCGGGTGTGTAGGAGATTCCCAACACCATGTATGTATTATATTACTTATTTTCCTATACTGCTTGTTTCTAAGGAGTCTGAGTTACTCTAAGTTTGGGATTAGTCGCGGATGATCTTGAACTATGTTGTATGCTGGATTAATGAAAAGATAATAATTGGTGCTTGCTGCATTAGATACTAAGTTGTGTGTGAATTGTTTGATGTATGATCATATGCCTGTTTTTTCGGTTTGGATGTACTAGGCCTTTGTGCTCATTCCTTTTTATTTTTCAGGAACAAGTGAAGACCATATAGTATATGATTTATCTGGCTTTTATGTATTCGTAAAGCCTGGGGAAGACGATAGTGGACCTGATTACCTAGCTGACATGTAGACGGCTGGAGTGAAGTTTTATTGATCATATTGAGTTGTTAGATTTCCTTTAGATTTCCAATTGAAAAGATTTTGTAATTTATTAGTTTTATTTTTTTATGAGGATTTTTATCAGTTGGCTTGGTTTATGCCAATATAGATGTTATTGAAGTTATATTATCTGGATTTTCATATTGAGTATCATTTATGTGAGTTATGGAGTTATGTGATGATATGTATTGTGGTTTAGATATTTATAGCATTTGCGTGTGTCTTTGAAGATGAAGACACGTGGCGGGCTGTAATGCCTTAGTTTAGGGCGTTACGGCTTATTTGGTATCAGAGCTTTAAGTTGATGATCTCTTTAGAAATAAGTTATGAACTCCTTAGGCGGTGAGCATTGATGAGTAGGGTAGAAATAATAGGATTTGTTTATATATATGGTTTTATGGTATCTTGTAGTTTATATAGCGTTTAATCTCTGAAGTTAGTTTTTCCCTTTTGATAGAATGCCGCCAAGAAGGAAAGCCCCTGATACTGGTTCCTCTAGGAGTAGTGATGAGGAACAAGCACCTATGAACCAACCACCATTGACTAAGTACCTAAAGACATGCCTCCATCACCGCTTCCACCTGTAGGACAGCAAGTACCTAATGTTGTTGCAGATGGACAAGTACCCGTTGATGCTGCATAATTGATGCAGGTAATGAATGCTCTGTTAGGAGTAGTTACCCACACAATAGTAGACTATGAGGCAGGATATGCAAGTAGTGTAGGCTAATGCTAAGGCCTAGATACAGGAGGCAAAAAGGAACAATGGCAAAGGTAGAAATGGGGCCATGGAGCAAGATATGCTGATGTGCTCAGTCTCAACAAGTTTGTAGACCTAGTCTACAAATTTGAGCCCCAGCCTAGGAAGCCCTTAGAGGCTTAGTTATGGATAGAGGAGGTGGAAAAGACATTTTCTGCATTGGACATACCAGATAATAAAAAGGTGAAATATGCCTCCTATTTGCTAATAGGGAGAGAAAACAACTGGTGGATGAGCACCAAGCGTCATATGGCAAGAGCAATCACGTGGGAGATATTCAAACAAGCCTTCTATAGGGAGTTCTTTCCCGATAGTGTGAAGCAAAGATGCCGCAGGACTATTATATAGTGCAGTAGGGTAAGATGACTATAAAGAGTATGAAGTTGAGCTGCACCGATTGATGAGGTTTCTGCCAGACCCCTTAAAGGAAAGTGAAGAGGCTAAAGTGAGCAGATTTATCACTGGTCTAGAGCCTGATATTCAATATCAAGTCAATCTGATGGACTTAAATAACTACTCTACTATGGTCAACAAAGCCAAGATAATGGAGTAGGGCTTAAACAAAATTAAGGGGCGTAAGACTCAGAAGAGCCAAATCTATTATGGGAAGCAACCAGCTGCTAGTGTTCTTTATCAAGATAGGGGGAAGAGACCAGTTACACAGCAGAACAAGCCAGTAATTCAGGGTGCAAAAAAGAAGTGCATCAGATGCCTTGGACCTCACGACATTAGCGAGTGCAAGTGGCCTGAGAACACATGCTTTACATGTGGTAAGGCAGGACATAGCCACAAATTTTGCAAAAAGAGAAGCATTCCCCAAGTCCATTGCTTTAAGTGTGGGCAGAAAGGGCACAAAGCCATTGATTGCAAGGAGCCAGGAAGGCTTCTGCGTTCAGCAGCACATATGGGTTAAACTCAAGGTAGACTAGGACAAAGGGAGCCAGCCAAAGTATATGCCCTCCAACATCGAGACACCTCTAGTGTGGACACTATAGTAGGTACACTTCGTATACTGCTACATAGTGCCTATGTTCTCTTTAATATTGGTGAAAGTTTTTCTAGTATATCTGAAAATTTTGCTGCTATTTGTGGTGTGCATGTTGAACTTATGCTTATATGCTTGTCTTTGAATATGCCTTTAGGGATATTGAAATGATGGGTAGACATCCACTTGCAGATCTTGTAGTCATGCATATGGTAGATTTTGATGCAATATTAGGAGTAGACTGGTTAGTGAAACATCATGCTGTGATAGACTGCTATAATTTAGCTATGAAATTTAGTTTGCCCGATGGAGATCAATTTGAATATGGACTTGATGTACAAACACCTCCAACTCTACCTACCTATGAGTTGTGGGGAAAGTCATCTTTGGAAGTTATGACTATAGAAAAGGAACAAAGGATAGATGTTACACAGATAGCGGTTGTGTGTGAATACCCTGACGTGTTTCCATAAGACTTATCGGGGTTACTTCCAGAGAGGGAAGTAGAGTTTTGTATAGATTTACCTTACCTATTTCAAAGACACCTTACAAAATGGCTCCTACAGAACTTGCTAAATTAAAAGTACAGTTGGAAGAATTGCTCCAAAAGAAGTTTATCAAACCTATTGTGTCGCCATGGGGAGTTCTAGTGTTGTTTGTGAAGAAGAAGGATGGGAGCATGAGATTATGTATAGATTATTGAGAGTTGAACCAGGTAATGATCAAGAATAAGTACCCATTACCTAGAATAGATGACTTATTTGATCAACTGGCAAGAGCAAGGATATTTTCTAAAATTGATATTAGGTCTGGATATCACCAGCTATGGGTCAAAGCAGAGGATATTCAGAAGACAAATTTCAGGACTCGGTCTGGGCGTTACGAATTCGCCGTTATGCCTTTTGGTCTGACCAATGCATGGCAGTATTTATGGATTTCATGAACATAGTCTTTAGAGACTACTTAGACCTTTTTGTGGTAGTGTTCATTAACGATGTGCTGGTGTATTCTAAGTCAAAGGAGGAACATGAAGAGCATTTGAAACTAGTTTTGACCAGACTGCAAGATGAGAAGCTATATGCTAAATTCACCAAGTGTGAATTCTGGTTGGAACAATCGTCTTTCTTGGGACACATTGTAGATGGGAATGGAATTTCTATGGATCCTGACAAAGTGAAGGCAGTGGTTGAATGGCCAAGACCTAAAAGCGTATCTCAAATCAGCAGATTTCTAGGAATGGCAGGTTATTACATAATATTTATAGAAGACTTCTCCAAGATAGCAAGTCCGTTAACCAGGTTAACACATAAAGAGGTGAAGTATGTATGGAGTGATGATTATGAGGGCAGTTTCTAATGATTAAAGGAGAAGTTAGTGTCAACCCCAGTGTTGGCTTTACCTATGAGTGGTGGGAGTATACTATATACAGCAATGCTTCAATACAAGGGTTAGGTTTGTGTTAATGCAAGGAGGCAGGGTGATAGCATATGCTTCTAGAAAATTGAAGCCATATGAGAAGAACTACCCAACACATGACCTGGAACTAACAGCAGTGGTTCATGCATTGACATTACCTGCATGGGGAGAGATGTAAAGTGTACATAGATCATAAAAGTCTCAAGTACATCTTTACCCAAAGAGAGCTAAACATGAGACAGAGGAGATGGTTGGAGCTCATAAAAGACTATGATGTGGACATATAGCACTACCTAGGGAAGGCAAATGTTGTAGTAGATGCCCTGAGAAAAAAAAAAAAAAGAAAAGAAATGAAAATTTTGCAGTCTTAGTCACATCAGAATGATACATAATTGATGACATGAGGGAACTTGAATTGGAAATAGTACTAGATGAGTGGGTGAAAGATTGGCGAACCTATAGATTCAACCTACTTTGATTAAAAAGATCAAAACAGCCCAGATAGATGATCAGAGCATCCTAGAGATAAAGAGGAGAATAGAGATTGGTAGAGCACCTAAGTTCTACATTAATGAAGACGTGTGATGCGATACAAAAGAAGACTATGTGTGCCAGAACAAGGGAAATTGAAGAAGGAGTTATTGAGAGAAGCACACTATTCTAGTTATTCCATCCATCCATGAGGAAACAAGATGTACCATGACCTGAAGAAGTTGTATTGGTGGAATAACATGAAGAAGGAAATCTCTAAGTATGTGTCTAAATGCCACACCTATCAGATGATTAATATTGAGCACAGGAGACCAACAGGTGAGTTGAAGCCCTTGCCAGTACCCCAATGGAAGTGGGAGCACATTACCATGGATTTCGTTGCAGCCCTACCCAGAACAAGAGAAAAATTTGACTTAGTCTGAGTGATTGTAGACAACTCACAAAGATAGCTCGCTTTATACCTATTAAGACAAGGTATAAATTGGAATGTTTAGCACAGTTATTCATCAAAGAGATCGTGAGACTACACGAAGTCCTAGTGACCACTATGTCCGACAGAGAAACTACATTTGTTGGAAGATTTTGGAAGAGCTTACATCAAGCTTTAGGCACTAAAGTTGTGTTTAGTACTGCCTATCATCCTCAGACAGATGGACAGTCTGAGAGGCAATCCAGATTCTTGAAGACATGTTAAGAGCTTATGTCTTAGACTTTAAAGGTAGCTAGGATGAGTATTTGCCTCTAGTGGAGTTTGCATAAAACAACAGTTATCAAGCTTCAATTGGGATGCCCGTATGAAGCCTTATATGGTAGAAATGCCGATCACCGATTCATGGGATGAAGTAGGTGACAGGTAGATTTGGGACCATAATTGATGCAGGATGCCAACAATAAAGTCCAAATGATCCAACAAAGATTGCAAGCCGCTCAAGCCATTAGAAAAGCTATGTTGACAAAAGAAGAAGACCTTTGGAGTTTCAAGTTAGAGAGCATTGTTACTTAAAATTTCGCAACTAAAGGTATTGTTAGATGTAGGCTAAGAGGCTAGTTGAACCCTAGATACTAAGACCATACGAGATCTTAGAGAGGATAGGCGATGTGGCTTACAGACTAGCTTTACTGCCTAATTTAGAGGGAGTACACAATGTTTTCACATGTTACGGTTAAGGAAGTATGTGAAAGAACCCGAGTAGATAGCAGAATTAGAATCTCTAGATGTGCATCCTAATCCACTACTGTTGAGAGACCCGTGAAGATCATTGATACTAAAGAGAAGATGTTAAAGAGAGGGTAATCAACTATGTGAAGGTACAATGGAGAATTTGATTGAGAGAGAAGCTACATGGGAGTTTGAGGAGAAAATGCGAGAAAAATATCCTGAGCTATTCAATGAACCAGGGAACTTTCGAGGACGAAAGTTTCTTTAAGGGGAAGAGAGATATAATATACAAGTAAATATTTCATAGTGAGGGGTATTAGTGTAATATATAGTTGTTTACAAGGGTATTTTTGTCTTGGAATAGATGAATTTGGACACTGGAAAGTTGTACGCGAATGACCGGACGATTTTGGAGTAGGCCAGCATATAAGCCACAAGCCTTTAATTCTAAGCTGCCAACCTAAATACAAAGAACGATGGCCTAAACCAAGCTTGGAGTGTTGGAGGAAAATTATGCAAATTGGAGAATTTGGCGTACATCGGTATTTAGGCTGTTGGCATACAAACGTAAGCTGCCAGCGTAACTAAAAAGGCCACCGGCCTAACTGGTGGCCTTAGATGATTTTGTGCGACCCAAGAGTTTTAAGTTGCCAGCTTTGTTTCCTACGCATCCAACCTATATTCCTTCAAAAATTAACTCTATAAATTCGTCTTAAACTCACCCTAACCCTTATGACCTCTCTTAAACATAAACAAACCCTAGTCGGCACTCTCCAAGTGGATTTCATTAAAGAATCGAGTAAGTAACCTCTTCTAATCCTTTAGTTCGTTCTAAGATGTGTTATTTCTAAGATTTTGTTGTTGATTGTTAAGGGAACTGATCGTTGGTGAATAGAGGAAAACCTTAAGTGAGGAATTGGGGGATTTCAGATCTACAATCAATTGAAGAAGGTAAGACTAACTAAAACTATAATTCATAGATCTTAAGTTGTTAGGAGAATTCGAATCAAACTTTTGAGAATGATTGTGAATGTATGAACAGGTGATCTTTAGAATTAGGGTTTCATTATTTCGTGGTGTTGATTAGAGATATAGTGATTTTACGGGTTTCACAGAGAAAGGTGTGTTGGAGATTCTAGATTTATGAATTTGGGTTTAGGGTTTATATTTCTTATTATGTTATCAATGTGAAATGATTAGTAGAACGGATGATTCTTTGTTTAGGTGTTTAATTGAGAATAGGATTTCTATTTCTTAAGCGGAAACAGGTACATTCTTAGCATGCTTGTTTGTTTGTGCATGTAGGATTAGTTAAAATTTGACCTAATTATATTTGACTATAATTAAATCGAGTGGATTGTGAGTGGCTACGTTAGTAAAGACCACGAGAGTGTGACACTAATACTGGCAACCTGATGATGTATGTGTGAGGTTATCTCGAGTGGACTCATGTATAGAGATCATTCCGGTAGTTTAGGACTAGTACAAGTACAACACCCGGGTGTGTGGGAGATTCCCAACACCATATATGTATTATATTACTTATTTTCTTATACTTTGCTTTTAAGGAATCTGATGTACTCCAAGTTTTGGATTAGTCGCGAATGATCTTGAACTGGGTTATATGCTGGATTAATGAAAAGGTAATAATTGGTGCTTGGTACATTAGATACTAAGTTGTGTGTGAACTGTTTGATGTATAATCATATGCCTATGTTTTCGGTTTGGATGTATTGGGCCTTTGTACTCATGCCTTTTTATTTTTCAAGAACAAGTGAAGACCAATAGTATGATTTATCTAGCTTTGATGTATTCGTAGAGCCTGGGAGGATGATAGTGGACCCGATTACCCAGCTAATATGTAGATGGCTGGAGTGAATTTTATTGATCGTATTGAGTTGTTAGATTTCCTTAGATTTCCAATTGAAAAGATTTTATAAGTTATTAGTTTTATGTTTTTTTATGAGGATTTTTATCAGTTGGCTTGGTTTATGCCAATATAGATGTTATTGAAGTTATATTATCTAATTTTCATATTGAGTATTTATGTGAGTTATGGAGTTATGTGATGATAGTATTGTGGTTTAGATATTTATAGCCTTTGCATGTGCCTTTGAATGAAGAAACATAGCGGGTTGTAATGCCTTAGTTTAACGTATTACAAATGACCTCAAAAGTAAAGTTACATTTTTGTTTTGAAGTTATGTGGTATTATTTTTATTGGTTGTCATCATATATTTTGGAGAGTCTATTCATTTACTTTGCAGATTTTAGATACTTATAATGCCTAGTCTTGCTTAGAAATATCGTAAAGAATTGTTTGTCATAGGTAGGTATACGGATTTAGAAAAAACAAAGAAAGAAACAATATAAAATTATTAACTTTTATTCTCTCATAAAATGTATATTCATCAAGATACTCAACGATTAAAGGTTAGCTTAAATTAATAATGGTAAAAGAAACATCAAGTAATTGATGACTACAACATATAGAAGATAAATATTGGATATGGCAATGAAGAATAAGAAATAAATAATAGTGACAAAAAAAAATTATTGATTGTGAAAACAATAGTTATGAAATTAATTCTATCAACAAGTACAAATTATAATTAAAAAAATGTTTAATAATTATATGGTCATAAAATAGGCCACGAAACAGCATAAAAGTGATATTGATCGATAAATAACTAAAAATAGAAATAAATGAAGCTAAATATATAAAACATAAGTTACCTTAAACGATGACTAATAATTTTTTTAGTCAATGTATATATAAAACATAAGTATACCTTAGTGTTGGTTAATCAATGTATCAAAAAATAGAAAATAATAAATAAGAAAGAAAGAATAGACATAAATAATGGTACTAATATAGAAAATTCCTTTTTTGACCAAGACTGTAAAGCTATATAAACCAAAGAAAAAGGGGGTAAAAAACAATGTTGATCAAATAGAGGGAAAAAAACAAAAAAAAATTAGAATACAGGAAATTAGTAGCAATTATATGATCCTAACTAAATATATATATATATATATATGTAAACTAAAAATTGTGTTAAATATTAGTTACCAATAGAAAAAAAAATAAAGCAATGTTGACGAAATAATAAATAAGAAGAATGATGACAATTAAAATATAGGAGATAAACAATAGTTATGATATTTTAACTAAATATAAGATATATATATATATATATATAAGTAAAATGAAAATGCATTAAATATTACTGATCAATAACTAATGAAATAAAATGTCATAAATGATAAAAAAAATAACAATATGTATGGTAATGAATATATTAGGATGGATACATATTATGATTTTGTCGGGTTAATATAAATACTAATGTTAAATGGAGAATCTATCTATATATGTCATGTAATAAATATGTATATATGCATCTTGAAAAAAAAAATTATTGACTAGTAAATAATAATAGGAAATTAATAGACAACTATGAAAATATATAAAAAAAAACAAAAAAATGGAAAATTGGAATAAAGTTAAGCCATTAATATAAAATTGAGTTGGCATTAACAATTACAAATAATGATACAAAAAAATAAAAAGAAATGCCATAGCAATAATAAGAAAAATCCCAACAATAAAAATATATACATATATATATAGAAGGGTTTGCCTAAACGAAACTTTTCATAGTGAACCGTGACATAATATAAAAAAAAAAAAAAAATGGTCAACATGTTTTTAACTATAATTGATAAAATATATTATTATTGAAGCCTTAACCAACAAAGATGTACATAATCGAAATATTTAAATAAAGAAAAACAACTAATAGGTGACAAAATTTAGCACAAATCATATGAAATTGAATGATGATACTATGTTTCCTCTTCATTTACTCCTAGTCTCATCAAGTTCTTTGTATTAAAAGTCATCCAGTCAATGTCCCATTTGTGTTATGTTGTTGTGTTATGTCTTGTCCTATTGTGACATGTCATGTTGTGTCATGTGGAGTTTGTTTGAGTCCTTGGAGTATGTCTTCTCTGATTCAATAAATACCAAGATTCATCATTCTTACTTATATAAATATTTTTAGGTGCTTTGAAATATTAATTCTAAATTATTAAAACGAGTATATAAGAAAGGATAATAATGATAAAAAATAAAATGAATTACATATAAATTTATTAACATAAAATCAAATGAATAAGTAAGCAATAATTTATAAAGATATATTTGTCAATCAAATGAATCTCTTCAATATCTTCTATGATAACAATAAAAAATAATAATTATAAAAGCAATAAAGATGATAAAATAAAACAAAACAAAATAACTAAATAAGTAATTTATCAGACCTTAAAAAATTGAATATAAAATTAATGAATCATCTAATTAAGTAACTCCAGTGGTAGATATGGCAATAAAACAATGATGACAACTATAATATTTTTCCCTTTAGTGATAGCTAGAGTAAGGGGTATAAGTGGTAAAAATCTAAAAAGCTCTAAAGAAAAGTGATCTTTGTAATTGCATTATTAATGGATAATCAAAATCATGAGATTAGAGAAAGTTAGCAACGTTAATGCTAAGTAATGAATCAATGGAATTAATTTAGTCATTAAGTTTTTGATCTTTAGATAAGTTGGAAATAGATTTAGAAAATATATAAAACATAAATGAGAATATAAAGTTTTAATGGTGAGGGAATTTTGGAGATTTATTTTTTAAATATGAGAAGTCTAGAATTAGTGATATAAGGACAATGGAGGAAAAATTTATGGATAGTAGTTGTATAAACATGGTTATAAATAAAAAATACATACAAATAGATATTTGGAGATCAAGGAAACAACATGGAGATTTAGAATAATGATAGGATCAAGCTTGAATAATTCATGTTAAATGGAACAAAGGATCACAAGGCACAAATATTGGCATAAGTAGAGAATAGTTGTAAGTTAAATCATTTAGATTCTAGAATTGAGATACAATCATAGCAGTGTATTGGATGATGAGATAGAAAGGGAAAGCTCGAAGTAATTGGAGATGTATAGAAGATGGGAGATTGTAGCGAGCAATAAGAAGCAATATGTTTGAGAGGACCTAGAATGAATATAAAAATAAATCTACTATAAGGACCTAAACTCGCACTCACATTTATAATAAGTGAATTCGAGTCCCTAACCACATATAACCTGCAGTATTATCTATAAGGTTATCCTTAAAGAAGTGTTTGAATAATAGTTTGTCTAAATCCTCAATGAGAACAAACTTGAAAACTATTTATTTAAAAACTTTTAAGAAAATAACATTATCATCATCATCACATATCATAAGAGATATAACTTAAACATACATAGCTAAGTATATATATATAAACAAAGGCTAATAACAAGCCTCATACAAAAGACATAAAAGATATAACCAAGCTATAACATCTATTACATGTCTTCCCAAAAGAGTCTTCCCTATTCTATTATAAAGAAAATTCCATAAGGTCTTTGGCCACCTTAATCTTCCAAACCATCTAGAAAATCTTCAAAATCAGTTCCATAACCCATGCTAGCATAAAACTCATTGTCTTCGGCACCTAAAAGAGATAAAATAATGATTCAAAAGCCCAGTATACAAGTAACAAAAAACAAAGGCGAGTGATACACACAAACTTAAACTATATGCATATGCAACAATCAATAGGTTATTAGATAAACTTTAATTAATCAAGCAACACTGGAGTATTTAAACTCCGCGCAACAACAATATTTAAGGGGAACTTGAGTAATGACCTCGACGCTCAAGGGGTTAATATAAGTTGTTCGGAAACTTATATCTTCTAGATGATATATAAAAAATGAAAAATAGTCTTATTTAAGATTCTCAGCTTTTCTCATCTTTGCTTATCTCAGACTATAACATCACCTAATTCAAGTTCCAAAAACATTGAATTAAATCATGTTACTTCATCCTAAGCTTAAGCAAACGTATACAATACTAAAAACCCCATCGACTACCTGCCGTACCATTTATACAAGTCATGCATCATGACAGTTGTAGCATAAGCGCCTAAAACTACCGTGTCATTGCATCATGATAAGGTGCTGCTCCCCAACCAAATTCAACATCATAATAGACAACTAATTCAAAAAGAATTTAAGTTTTCATGATTTAGAGTAAATTTAATTATGCCTATCCTAGGCAAGAAACAAGTAGGTTACTGTATACCTGAATCAAATCGAGAATTAATAGAGGTAGCCAAGCGATGATCTTACACCGTTCCAAGAAAATCATCTCAAATCAACATTCTAATTTTAATTCAAACATAAACATAATTAAATCAATGCAAAAAACTCAAAGAAATTCAAATAAATTCAACATAAGGTCATAATATAGTATTTATACATCATACAACATCACACATGCTCAATAAATACTCAAAAGATCATATATTAAGCTTTGGGAAATATTTGAAGAAGCTTTGAAAAATGAAAACAGCAGGGGATACACTGCCTAGTAAGGTAACAGCCTAAGCCTCAACACCGACGGCTTATAGCCCTGCGCCGGCGGCATAAATGCCAGCGTAGTCTGGAACTCAAATTTGTGAAAAATGCCGAGAGTTACACGGAAGGGTACACGGCTCATGAAACCATGTACGCTACCAGCATTCACTTGTATGCTGGTAGCTTAAGCTTATGCACCGGCGGCATAGATGCTGCGTACACTGCAGTACAAAATTTCTGAAAATCTGCAGAATCCCCTGTTTTTCTTTTGCAAAATTTATTTACTCCAAAATGTTTTAGCTTTTTTAAACACATTTCAAACTTCCTAAAACTTAGTATATCATCTCAACAATCGCAAACATGCACCAACTCCACTTCAACACGATCAAACACTAATCTATACACATCAAACACAAATCCAGACCCCAACTTCATTTAACCTATACACTTCACAACACCACCATCCCATACTTCAATCATCCAAACACTCCAAGTTACAAGTTTAGCATATACTATAAGCTCTTTTACCATCAATAAACTACTTAAACTACCATCAACACATAAAACTCATTCAACTTCATATTTAGCATTAAAGCCTCCTTCACTAAGAAAGCCTACTAACAAATATACATATAACAAACAACACATATACCTTAAGAGGCTTCAAACTTTGAAGAAAGACACTTGAACCACTTGTCTCACTTGGGCTTATGAACTTCACCTCGTTTAGGGCTTGGAGTGTAGGGTTCTGAAAGAGACAAAAGGGGAAACTTGTAAAGAATCGGGTAAAATTCGTGTGGAATTTTTAGGCAAATTTTAGAGTTGGTTTTCTTCATCATCAATGGG
The DNA here is from genome assembly GCA_024138025.1 of Combretum micranthum. Lineage (NCBI taxonomy): Eukaryota > Viridiplantae > Streptophyta > Magnoliopsida > Myrtales > Combretaceae > Combretum > Combretum micranthum. The sequence goes on along the minus strand of JAMXBD010003245.1, from coordinate 45,743 downwards.
GCTAATACTTATCCAAACTTTGAATTTAGTGGCTACCAAAAGGGATGGGCTTATTTTGCACTAAATGGGCTTGTTTGGGGGCCTTAAAATGGTGTTTTGGCTCGGTTTAATTAGCTTAAAATTCTGCTATGTCCACAACTCATTTAACATTGTTTCAAGAAATTTTTCATACACTTTATTACATTTATAAATTCATAAACTCAATATTTAGTTACACTAAGATATAAAAATATTTAAACACATTAAAACAACACATTTATCATATGCTAACATAAATCATATTCATCATGCTTCATGATCATGCATAAATTCATTAACACGTTTATAAAATATGATTTAGGAAATTATGGCTATTTCATCTACAATGAGATTTATTCTTATGTATAAAAGACCAAGATCTAATGAGGATGAACAATTAATTATGAAAAGAATCAATGAAGCAAGAGTGAAAAAACAAAAAAAAAAACAAAAAGAAAGTACATGGAAATTATTAAGGAAATGAGAATCAATGAGTTACTTCAAAGTTTAGACAACATTCAAGGACAAAAAAGTTCTTTTGAGGGGAAAAGAATGAAATATCTCAATGAACATTGTATTTTAAGGAGGATGTTGTGAAATCAAATAAAATATAAAACAGGATTTTTTGAAAAAAAAAACTATTAAATGGTCTTACCTTTCTATTAATTTCAAAGAATTGAAAAATTAATTATAATGAAATAAGATATAATATATAGATATCTTGAGCGCGATCTATTATAATAAGATATCCATATCAAAGATTAAAAGCAATAATATATGTGTAGATACAACTAGTTGTATAATAAACCCTACCAATATTCCTATATAAACCCCACAATTGATCACGAGTAGTCACATCCGTCTTCACAATTCGCAAGGTAAAACATCCCACCTATTATCTTATATGTTTAAGGACATTATAACCTTCTAATTTTTTTTTTTTTTAATTCTGCACATGGATTGGGACATTAGGCTTTAAAAAAAAATCAAAAGTGTGGTAGGAAGAATTTAGAGGTTGAAGAGACATGTCAATTACTTATGAAAGGGGCAAAGTGATTTTGAGCTAGTATGCTTTTTACATTATTGAAGGTAAATTTTAAATTATGTTGGTGATAGTGTGATCTAGTGATTTAGATGGATTATTAATGGTAATATGTAGATATAATTGGATACATGATAATGATGTAATGGGCTTATTTGAACATTTGAGGTTGATAATAATTTAATTTGTTTATTTGGGAGACTATTATAACTCAAATATTTATTGTCATCCAATGATATTAAGGAGTATATAGAAAATTGTGAAAGGTTGGTATAAACCGGTAAGGTAAGGCTGAGTGAATTTATAACCTCAGTGGACACCTCTATCGTCTCTTTCTGCTTTTACCCCGCTAGGGAAACCCATAGATAGAAATGATACCAAATTTTGGAAAAAGATATTTTGAAATTATGGTGTTAGATTTTAATTTGTTTTTGTGCTTTAATGGGTTAGATTTGATAAATAAATAAGATAGATCCAAGAGCTAGGATCGAAGATGACATCAATACATTACAATTAGATTTAATTGGATTGGATATTCATGTAGATACATATGTATATGTATAAATGGTTATTTATAAACAATGGAAATTACTAGTCCTTTTCCTAGGCATATGGTTACAAATAGGAACAAGTGTCATCCATAACCAAGTCACTAGAAACAGTGATATTACTTGCGCTTTCTAGCATCATTCACATGCTAATGCTACAATAATAGTATTGATACATGCATGTAAAAACATCTAGATAATATAATATGATTATTGATTGTAAAGGTTTTACCATGCATAAATATATAATATATATTTCTAATAAAGACAAGTATAATTTGTGTAGAAGTTGAGGTCTTTTGATTTTAATAATACCTTTATGACCTATATTAAATTTAAGTCCTAATCCTAAAATAAAGAAAAAAATAATAATAATGATAAATAAAAAATAAATAAATAAGGAGATAGATAATATATATATATACAATTATTTCTTTAATACTTAATAATTGTTCTTATATTCCAGACTTATATCATGAGAGCTTTGTTATGCAGTGACATGTTTAGAGCTTTGTTGTGCAGTGACATGTTTGTTGCTTACTATGATATAAATTTTTATTAACATGACTAATATGTCAAGTCGGCTAATAAAGTGTGATGCCTATTGTTAAGTTGTCTCAAGTCAGAGAGTGACGCCCTTGTTAAGGTCTCAGAGTTTAGCATAGCAGTTAAGTATTTAAGTCACCTGGTTACAGCTGGGTAGGTAGTTGATGAGGGGAATGGTATCGAGCGTAACAATCACCTAATCAAAGGGAAGTTATATCGAACATAGTTCGAAGGAATGGGACTTATCAAATTATACAACATAGATGGATTGTGATGGTGATGTATGAATAACGGTTGTAAACCTCAAGCAAAGCTACTTTCTATTTTTCTTTTTAGGCAAGAGGTCGATTGTTTTCATAAACCCTCAATACTACTGCAGTAGTATTGGAACCTAAGTCCCGAGTAGTGTTTCCCGAAGTCTTAAGTACTCCCTTGTTGCTTGCTACACTTAATTTTGATATTTAAATCAATGTCTACTGCATTAATATAGGATTGCATGTATATATTTTGTGTTTGCGTTATTGTGTACTGAGATTTGACTCACCTCTTTGGGGAAAATTTTTTTTTCTAGATATAAGAGATATTCATGTACTATGATAATGACTTTAGCTTGTGGGATAGGACTTATGCTTTAGAGTTTCAAGATAGCTTATATAATAGGTTATGTTAGTTAAATTTTAATACTTTAATTATGTTTGAATTATTGAAAATTATGGAGATGGAATATGTTAAGAGTCGTAACAACATATAATATTTCAAATACTTGTGGTTTACTTATTATATATGGATTCTAGTTGTTCTGAGCCTTAACATACTTTCTTACCCTTTGATTATTGGGCGTGACAAAAAACGTACTTTTACGTATCTTGAATCCCATTTAAATATTTTCTATGTTTCTTTATGTAGGTGTTAATGCATTAAATAAAAAATGAAAAGTTTTATAGTAGCATACATTTTCATATATAGAGTATTCAGTAATGATTTATAGCATAACTTTACCATACTTTTGAAGAGATAAAAAGAGCAATTAAGGCAAACGACATTTATAACCCTACTAAAATATAGTTTACACAATAGTAATGTAAAATGAACCTGGTTAATACATAAAATTCAAATGATAGATAATGGATAATTTTGGTGAAATGGAAAAGACACCAAATTGTCTTTACTTGGGCTTAAATAATATGGATATAGATAATAGAGAAGAATAAAGCATGATAAAATAAAATTGAGGAGAGAAAAGTGAAAGAGAGTTGTAGTAACGAAATTGTTTCTTTAAAAAAAAATTAATGATGGGACTATAGAATTTTTATAATAGCTAATAATGTGAGATAAGTTAACAATTACCACATCAAGACATATAATAAAAATGTGCAACAAATAAAAGTTTCTATTTTAAATGTAATAGAAATTTAAATTTAGATGAAAAGATTAAAACAATGACAATAATAAAAATTTTCTATAAATACAAAAGGTTTGAAATATTATTTAAATTAACAACCAAATATAATCCTAATCCTTTAAAAATAAGTCAAATGCAACATTCTTTTTTTTATGAAAATGAAAAACTTAAGGAACAAATAAAAGTTTATAGCTTAAATACAATATAATATAATAGATGATACAACTTAAATTAATAGCCATGTAGAACTTCAGTCGATTAAAAATAAGTCAAATGCAATATCTATTTTCTAAAAAGGCCTATTTCATGTGGATGAAAAAAAGAAAATTCATGCGACGATGAAATTGTTTTAAACATAATAAAATGAAGAATGATAAAAAAAAAAAAAAAAACTAGGATAGAGAAGAGTAAGAGAGATGGAATGGATAGTTGAACTGATAAATTTGTTTTCTTAAATAAAATGAGAAAATAATAATATTAAAAAGATTAATAAATGCCATTATAAAATGATATGATAAAAGTATGCCATGAATAAAAGAATTCAATCATGAACTATATAAATACTGTGAAGGAGTTCTACAATCCTCCAGCTTCATGCGTGAAACCTAAATTTTCACCAATCTAAGTTGGAAATACCATAATTAGACAGTGTAATAGGTGGTTGATTTTGAGATTTAATTTAAGTTTAATTTAGAAATTGAACTTATATAGTTAATTAAATAAATTAAGTAAACTAAAGTATAAGTTATGATTAGGTAAATTAACATAAAATGAATTAGTAATTAGGTTTAATTGAAACTAGATATTTCAAATACCTGTTCAACTTATCTTTTTTTTTTTTCCTAATTTTCTATGCCAACAAACTAAACTACTCCATCCCTTCCATTTTGCAAACAAACTAAATTTCTAAAGTTCAATAACCCATTTCAATTAATTAAATTACTCAATTCCTTCCAACTATCAATTTGAACCCCATTTTCCTTCAATTTCAATTCCCTAAATCCTTAAACATGCAACTTAGCTAGTTTGGTCAGCTGTCGAACCCCTAAACTTCAATTATTAAATTTAAGTAAATTTCTTAAGTTCAACCACTTAATGTCACGCCCCGAAAGGTACCCTAAACGTGGCAGTCCGCCGTACATAATACTAAAGCATAGGAATGATTACCTTAGTCACGTAAAGGCTTCCATATCATGTGCAAGGCGTACATCACAACCAAGGGAACGCATCGGAGTAGCGCAATTTATATTGATAATAAATAAGTGACAAGGCAAAGAGAATTCTTATCATAAAACATAAACATATTGCATTGCAATTCTTAGGGGCATGTCCATTTATTATCTTCATATAAATATACATCACTAATCATATAAGTCATTATATATCAAGAACCTTACAAAATTACTTATCTTATGGTTCTATTTCCTTCATAGTAGCTTAACCATCCTTTCATGACTTCCTCAATGTCATGAACCTCAATTTAAGCCACGGGTATACCTGTTCAACAAAATCTATAGGGGTATAAGCTACAACTAGCTTAGTGAGATATTCCTTTTTATTCGCACCATATTTTCAAACAAGTTTATTTATTTAATCATACATATGCTATGCATACAATGCAACAACCACGTGATTACGCAAATATATATAGTTGTCCGGAAACCATATATAGAATAGATTTACCCCTCCGTATCAAAGGTTAGGGAATCGAGGTTGAAGGTCCTCGACCTTCTACTGCTAGTCCCTAAGTCCTCACCCACAGCGTTCGGTTGGCTCGGCTCCGAACCTAGAGTCGCTTTCCCCGAGCGATTTGGATTCTCCAGGAAGGAACATGGCCCGTGGCACCGCACAATCACAGCCAATCCAAATCTACGCGTAGGAGTAGCAGCCTTCCGAAAAGATGTGACTCGATGGATGCTATGCGTGAACGTTTTAGTTTTCTTAAGCCAAACCTTATTAAGGTTTATTAGGGGCGATCAATCAATTTAGCAAACAATAAGCAGACATGCAAGTATGTAAACAAAATTATTTAAGCAAACAGTTCGAAGTTACGATATTCTTAATTCTTATTTCACACATAAACATAGAATCACATATACATAATCCCGAATTCCCCAAATATATCCATTTTTATCTTTTCTTAGTATACTAATGCTACTACTTTATAAGCACAAGCAAGGTAATGAATTTAGGAGGAATAACTCACTCGTCCATTTCGCGATCTTCTTAGTCGTAGAAATCCTCGAGTAGGGTATTCTCGTATCTTTCGTCACCTAGACAAAAGAAATACCTGGGATAAGTCTCTCATGAAATTTCTACTTTTGGAGATTCTAAACTTTTCTTAAAATCGCGGTAAAATCAAATAGGAGGAAATTCCAACTTAAAATGGCTATAACTTACTCATTTTAACTTGGAATTTCGCATATAATATACCGTTTTCTATCTATTCGAAAAGATCTATCCATTTCTAAGGTTATCTTTGTAATACAAGGTCATTTGGGTTCCAAAAACATCGGGTACAGATTTAAAACGAATTTTTCTAAACTTTTGCAAATCCATTTTCTAACTCAACTTTCTTTTTAAAGAAAAACCTTTTGCAACAATATAAGTATATATATAGATATATATTTGATAAACACTTTGAATATATAGGTAAGCTCACTTTATATGCAAAATTTGTAATGGTAGTGTCTCAACAATTTATTTCATAAAACAATTCTTTTTAAAGTGTTAAAACTTATTTTGATAAATTCCTTTTCAAGTATTTGGAAAAAAAATTTATATTTTCATTATAAATGAGTACATTCTTGTTTTATTTCCTTCATTCCTTTTTCCAAAACAAGTAAATTTTCCTTTAACCTTAGTTTTCATAAATTTCACTTCTAGTGATAAAAGATCAATTTTTATTCAAAAAGTATATTAGGTTGTTGAAAAACCTTTTTATAATTTTGTATTTAGGATGATTTTAGGAAATGAATCTTGTTTTCTTACATTCATTTCTAAAATATAAGCTTTTGCTTTCCAAAACTTGTTCTTTCATTTCTTTTGAAAAGAATCATCTTTATAAAATCCATTATTATTAATCTTACTTTATTTATATTCTTTTGAAAATGAGTTCCTTCTTTTTGAAAATCATTATTTTTCCTAAGTGGGTTCGTCACCTTATGAGTTTATCTCAACTTTGAAAACTAGTTTGTTTTCTTAGTTTTATTTCGAAGTTTAAAAGAGTTTAAATCTTAAGCTTTTTGTAAAAACTTTTAATATTAATAAATTATATTACTAAAAGCTTAGGTTAATATAATATACAAAGAAAATATTTATTTCTTATGATTCCTTAGAAATCTATCTTTGTTATTTATGAAAACATTGAAAAAACTCCATTTCTATATTGTTGATAATAACTTCATGATTTTGTGATAAATTATATAATTGAAAACTTAGCTTTGATTTCATTAAGTAAAGTAAAATTCTATTTTTAATTTAATTGAGACATTAACATTATGTAATCGCAAGTATTATGAGCATATAAAATAATAGGAACATAAGAAAATGCTAAAAATAAATAATGTGCAAGAAAATAAAATATCAAGTATTGGAGCCTTAGCTTCATCAAGGCATCCCGGGACTAAGAATGGACTAGTCCCGAAAGATTAAAAATAAATAAATAAAAGATTGTTTTGACTTGATATAGATAAGTCTAATACTAGAAAGACTAGTCTTAATAATAACATGAAATAAATAAATTGCATAACTTGAAAGTAAATAAATAACGAATGAGCTTATATGCTCTATAATATACATATATATATTTATAAATAAGTTATGGCAAAAGATCAAAATATAAACAAGTAACAAATGGCAAGGTATATATATATGCATGAAAGTAGTTCCATAAACAAGAACCAAACATGATCTTAATGTGGTTTTCTTTAGTTTTCCAACCTAAGAAACAACATCAAAACCATATAAGTTTACTTGATATGAAAAGAATAGAATATGAGTTCTTCATTACCTAAATGGATAAGAAGAAAAGAATGATTGCTTGAAAGCTTTTGGTAGTGGTAAGTAGTGAGGCTTTGAAAAGAAACTTTCTTTAGTAATGGGAGAAGAGTGTTTTCTCTTTACAAGAAGTGAGTTCTTGTAAGATTGTAGAGAGGAGTTCTTGGAGAAGATTTTAGCATATTTCTTTGCTTTGGAATGGTGTGAAGAAATGAGAAGGGAAGAGGTGGTATGGTAATTAAATAAAAGAAAAATAAATTAAAATGGAGAAAGAAGGAGGGTCAATTTGTGCCAGCCATAGGGTGTTTGGAGAGTGTGTGAGTTGATTTTTGAGTGAAATTTGTAAAAGAATAATTAATATGTAAGGTATGATTTGATAAAAGGTGTATTGGAAATATAAAAAGTAAGAAAATAGGTATGTAGGTAGTAAGAAATAGGTGTAAGAAAAAGTAGAGATAGTGAAATAGTAATGAATAGTAGAAAAGTACTATGAATAGTAGACTAGACAATTAAAGTACCGGTAGTAATAAAAATACGCGTAATAATGCGATATCTGTAATTTTTAGCTACCGAAAATTCTAAAACTGATATTTTGGAATCCTTATATTGTTACGAGTCTATTGGTATAAATGGAATATTTTTAATATTCCGAGCTCCGGGACACGCTTTTTGAGCACTGATCCCGATTGACTTCGAAGGACACTCGAAATTCGCGAATCTGATTCTAGGCTATCAACTTAATTTCGTTTTCTAGGGATTGAAAATGCGGGATTGCCGGATCTTAAACACTAGGGTTCGTTATTGGTTTTGTTGACTTTAGGGTTCCGGTTTGACCTTTGGTTTCGTCGAGATATTCGTAAGATCGTATAATTTTTGAGTTTTGATCATTTTATATTTTTAGCTCGATGTCTATGGTTTATCTTATTTTATTGGTGATTATTTAATAGTTTTTAGTTCTCGGGATTGTTTAACCGAGTCTAAGGTTATGAGTTGACTCAGTTTGACTTTTAGTGAAAATTGAAATCTCTGATTCTGAAATTTATCTAGGGTTTTAAGATTTTATTGTTGATTGGTGCTTGGATATATTGTCTTGATTTGCGTGTTAGGAAACGGTTAGATGATTTGATTGATGTACGAATGTTGTTTCGACCGATAGTTGGATTTTTCCATTTTGTTCTTGAGGGTTCCCTATTCCTCAAATTAAGAAATCTCGTTTTTTATCTTTATTTAGAATTAGGTTTTAACTTGGTTCGCGTTTTAGGGTTTCGTTTTTGGTGTTTGTCTTGATTTGGAATTTGGTTTTAACTTGAGTCGATTTTTGGGATTTAAATTTTAAAATTTAGAATTATTTTCTATGAATTATGAAATTTTTTTGGGGTTTACACTTAAATTGTAACATGTTAAAAATTTAATCAAACATTAAATCAATGAAGGTGCTACCACTACGTATAATACTCTAAAATATTGTATTTTCAGGCTTCCTTTAAAAGATTTTGTTTATGTTGAGCACTGCTACTCAATTTTAGGTTATGAAATTGTTTAGTAATTGGATTTAGCAGCAGAAAATCTTTTTTATAAAATAATTTTCAAACAAAAACCCTATTCCCAATCGAGCACATCAACTTTATAAGAAACAAAATTATAATAAAACATTTTATAGTCTACTCTTAGGAGTAGATAATCATTTACAAACATATGGGCACCAAAAGGCTCTTTGTGGAAATACAAATTTATACATAAATCCAGTCTCTATAAAATAAAACAAAAAGAAAACAACATAACCAAAAACAAATCTATGCTCCTAACTCACTTCACTCCTCCTCCCCGAATCAATAGAAGCTCCCGAGTTTTTCTCACAATTAACTCACCAATTCTAAAATGCAACCTAATTCATTATGCAAAAGCAATGCTCAAGATAAACATTGCTTTGATACCACCTTGTAACGCCCTGAATTTAATTAAGGAATTACCACCATGTATAATACTTAAGTGTATTATACGCTTAGGCTTCCTAAAAAGATATGTTTATGTCGAACATTGCTATCCACTTTTAATTATAGAACTCGTCTGTTTAGATTTCTAAAAAAATTGGATTTAAACTTTCAAAATAAACTTTTATTAAAAACAAAACATATAATCTACTTACTTGAGTAGATAAACTTTCATAAAACAAAACTCTACCATCAAGTATCTCTATTACTTTATAAGATGGTAGATCAAAGCTTTAAAAGACATTACAAAACTTATGAGCTTCTCAACTAAGCCCTATACAGAAACACATATTTTAAAGAATAATCTAGTTCCTTATACAAAATAAAGTATAAACTGAATACAAATGATATCCACGACCCTAACCCACATCTCTCATCAAACATTGCCCAAAACCCAAGCCAAGCATCATCACATCAATTATCATCAATAAAAACTCTATTATCAACAACATCATCATCTTCCTCATCAACCACAGCATCATCATCACCAACATCATTCAACATCAACAAATCAACAACAACAATTCCATCATCATCATCATCAAGACCTGGAAAACAAACAACAACAACAACAACAACTATGAGCCGAAGCTCAGTACACAATAACACAGACATACACAGAATGACAGACAAGCCTAACTAAATGCAATGCATAAACAACAAGTCTATTATCTTTAATTAAAAGTAAATAATCAATACTAGAGCACTCATACTTCGAGACAAGCCAATGAGAATCTGGGGATCCTGGCAAAAAACACAATCAACACTCATCAATTAACTGAGTCGTGTTTAAGTCTTAATTCATTTTATATGCCTATCCTAGCATCCACCACGCAAGTTACTGCATATCTTATCTATTTGAAAATCAATCAGAATCAGAAAGTTGATCAGAGTACCTCTCAAATGACAAATTAGAGAATCAACTTAGAAGAAAATATATGTTCTATAATTAAACTTGTATAAGAAATCTAATTAAATACCTACTTATCTCAAACTTGTTTTATTACCCTATTTGATCATAAATTAATTTGGAACCCCGCTATGGCTGCGAATATGGCCCCGCCAAAATACAGTCAGTTCTCATTTGTCTATCAAAGAATTTCTTTTCACTTTAATTATAGTCATTTATTACAAAAGCATTAACAAGACATTCATATACAAAAACATCTATTTCTTAAGCAAACACACATTTGAAACAACATATTTGCCATATTAATCTAAGATTATCCTATCTCATTAACCTAAATCAATTATTTACCATTAAGTCTATTTGACCTAACTTAGCCAAATTGATTAGAGTCTATCATTTAATTCAAATACTAAGTCAAGATGATTAAACTTAAGTAATATAATTCATTTTAACCAATTGTAACTTATTTAGTCAAGCTGAACTTAAGTTTATTAACTAAATTCATTTTATGTATAACTTCTACATTTAATCCAATTACTTATTAAATCTATAAATTAACTAAACTCGTGTTTAATTATATTATTTAATTAACACATTACATTAACTATCATTTATCTATTTCATTCTATTTTTATTTGTTTCTTTCTTTCTTTTTCTTTCTTTTTTATGAACAACTCCAGGGGACAGATCACACCTGTGATGGAGATCATGATCTTCATCACTCATCACGCCCGTAATAGGATATATGATCTCCATCAATTACCTCATCGCAGCCGTAATGGGGGCTGTAATGGTCAACACGGTCCTTGTCACGCCCATGACCAAGAGGAAAAATGTGATTAGAGGATATCACGTTCCTCGTCACGACCGTGATCTAGTGGTACGACAGGTAGCCGATGGAATACAAGGTATCGAGGTAATATCTATCTTGACTGGTGAGAAGTAATATATTGGGTTTCACATTTATGGGACCAGTTGAACCCTTTTATATTATGGACTAAAATGAGTAAAGTACGTGTAACAACTGTGAACCCTAGATGACGCTTCTATTCTTTATTGGTTATATCATCTAGAATATATAGGGATTCAGATTACCTATATCAACCCCCTAAGCATCGAGAGCATTACTCAGGATCCCTAGATTCTCATTGACTTATCTCAGAGTATAAGTGCTCTAGTGTTGATTGTTTACTTTTAATTAAAGATAATAGACTTATTGTTTATGCATTGCATTTAGTTAGCCTTGTGTGTCATTTCATGTGTGTCTTTGTTATTGTGTACTGAGCTTTAGCTCATAGTTGTTGTTGTTCTTTTTCCTGGTCTTGATGATGATAATGATGGAATTGTTGTTGTTGTTGATTTGTTGATGTTGAATGATGTTGCTGATGATGATGCTGTGGCTGATAAGGAAGATGATGATGTTGTTGATAATGGAGTTTTTATTGATGATAATTGATGTAATGATGCTTGGCTCGGGTTTTGAGTGATGTTTGATGAGAGATGCGGGTTAGGGTAGTGGATATCATTTGTATTTAGTTTATACTTTATTTTGTATAAGGAACTAGATTATTCTTTGAAATTTGTGTTTTTGTATAGGGCTTAGTTGAGAAGCCCATAAGTTTTGTAATGTCTTTTAAAGCTTTGATCTACCATTTTATAAAGTAATAGAGATACTATCACGCCTCATAGGGTATCCTAAACGTAACAGCCCGCCACATACTATATAAGACTCTAGAATTCCCTATCCGAGCCCTTCAGGAGTCTTGTATAGATGTAAAGCATCCCTTTACGACAATAAAATACTCAACCAATGGAGTTAAGTAGTTTAAGGTGGCATTCATTAGCCATAGATAATAAGCCAAAACGCATAAATATACTTTACAAAATCTAAGGGGCATTCCCCCGCAAAAATAATATCAAGTCCATTACAGTCATCCAGAGTCCTTTAGTTTCCAACGGAAGTCTATACAAAAATGAAGTAAACTTCTATGAGAAACTCCTATCTCCGGTACCTGAGCTGTGGCGTGCCTTGATCTAAGCCAGATAAACTCGTGCTGCAATAAATAAAAACTATGGGGGCGTAAGCTAACTCGCTTAGTGAGTAAGAACTTCCATATCACAATTAAGTACAATTCATTCAAACGAGTGATTATTCAAGCAAGTGTATGCATCAGACAAAAGAGTTCAACAAACATATGACTAACCAGAAATCATATGTGGATGGACTTGCGCTCTCCATCCTGGGTTAGCAAATTAACGAATCTTGCGGTACGACGTCGTTTAAGCTCACGGTCAACTGACAATAATTCGTTTTATGGATCACGATTAACCAACAATTTCGTTTTATGGATCACGATTAACCAACATATTCGTTTTATGGATCACGAAAAACCAACCAATGCTAATGCTCCATCCCCATCGTGATATGAATGAATCCAATTACAATTGAAGTCAAATATACATTAATTCAGTTCTTTCAGGTGGCCAACTGTTATTTGCAGACATTCAATATAAAATACTAGCTAATTAATCAATAGCTTAAGACCCGGTTTCGATATTCCTTAAGTTCCATATCACACATTAACAGCAGACAATTATATAACTCCCATATACCCCATTATACGTATCCATTTTTATCTTTGCCTACACCACTAGTGCCACTACATTACAATCACAACCATCAATTGAGAGTGGAAGTAGTACTCACTTGGCCATTGGACGCCGGTCTTTTTAGTAGTAATAGTCGGGTGGTACGGTGTCGTCTTGCTCGGGATCACCTACTAAGTAAGAATAATCCTAATGAGATTCTCATCATGTAACTAATCCAAACTATGCATCTAAACTATATGAATTCGGAATTCTCGCTATTTGCGGAAGCTCCGACTTAAAACGGCCATAACTTGGTCATTTTAACTAGGAATTTCGCAAATTTTATATTGATCTCTATCTACTTCGAAAGATTTATCTATTTCTAATGTTATTTTCAAGTTTTGAAAACATTAAGGTCACGGCCATAATTGGTTTTGCTTTTGATGAAAAATGTTCCTAGTTGATGATTCATGTATAGATGGTATATGAATGAATTCCTAATATGAATGTGATGTAATGAATTCAATACATGCATGGTCTTGATGATTTTTGATGATGAACTCTGAGGAACTCCTAATTGTTATAAAATTCCACAAAGGTTATTCTTAAAGAGTTATTCTTCCCAATTTTACATTCCCTAGGGTTCCTATGATTTTATTTTTGAAATTCACTTGTTATCTAAATAAAAATAAGTTCTCAAAGTCTATATCAATCATGACCTTGATTTATGCATAAAAATCCACATTTTTCATTTGGTAAACATGTTTTTAAACAAGCTATTTGTAAAAATCCGAATTTTGTAAATTTCATTTCCTTGCATTTTCCTTATGAGAAAACTTGTTTAGGGCATCAAAAATTGAAGCTCCAATATATCTATCATCTAAAGACTTCATTTAGCTCATAAAACATGCCATCTAAGCTTGGATACTAAGTGTTCATGTGGGCATCACCCAAAAATACGAATTTGACTATACATCCATATATCAATATTTCTTCATTCTAGCTTTACTACTTGTTTCGCATTTTTATCATGCCTAAACTCATCTAAAATTATGAAAAACATTCCTTCAAGATACCTATTGCACATATCCTTCATTTTTCATGTGAAATATGAGTTTAAAAATGGTTTTGGTGGCTTTTAAAGTAGGGTTCTAATTTCATCCGAATTTCCAACAATTCATATTTGACAAAACCTTTCCTTTTTCAATGTTCTTGCCTTCTATATATAAGATCCACTATCTAACACACCTTTACATGAAGAAGACTACGTTTTTATGATGATTAATGCATGAGAATCAAAATAAACATATGGACATAAAGGTAGATGAAGATATACATGTCTAAACCTTAGATCTACTAAAGATGATGCATGAATCATAAATTTCATGGCATGAACATCAATATATATGCAAGATCTCCACTTTACATGCATGAACAAGAAGATATCTTAACATAAAATCATCTAAACACTAGATCCATGTCTTGTGATGGCTTGATATTCTTGTTCATGTGTTTTCATGTCCCTAGCATGAGCTCATTGGGTTTAAATGAGAAAACACACAAGATATAGCTTTTCCATTACAAGATTTAGAAAGAATCAAAGCTTAAATCAACATACCAATGGAGTTTTGAAGTAGAAAAGAAGATGATTTGAACTTGTGTGTGTGAGTGTGAGAGGGGAGGGGCTCACGGCATCAAGGAAGAAGGAGGGGAGAGCTTTTTACTTTAGTAAAATTTGAAACAAGTGAAAATGAGGGGAGAGAGAGAAAAATGTGTTATATATGAAGACATTAGGGTTTGTTAATGAATAAAAATTGTAAAAACAATTCAAATGAGGGAAAAAGAAGGGGGGGGGGGGGGGGGGGGGGGGGGGGGGGTGGGGGGCGCGGTGTTGAAATTTGATTTTTTTTGTAATTTAGATAATTAAAATGTAATAATTAATTAAGAGACAAAATTCATTGGAAAAGAAAATTGAAATGAGTAGTTGTAAGGATGTAAGAATAGGGTATGGGTAGTGTGTAGTGTAGGTTGTACTTGTGAATAGTAGACAAGACATCTACTTTACCGGTTGTAACGAAAACACGGGAAAAGCTATAACTGTAATTTTTATAGCCGAAAATTATAAAATTGATATTTTTGGAATCCTTATAAAATTACGGTTCTAATGAATATTCCGGAACATTTTTCTGAGTTCGTGGTCCGGGGCACGCTTTTCCGTAATTGAGCTCGGGAAGGCCCGGAATTGAAAAATTCCCGAATTTAAAACTTTCAAAGGTCTAAAATATACTTTAGAACAATAATTCAACTTCATTTACTTTATAAAACTTCTTTTATTATGAAACCGAAGGAAAGCCGGATTTAGGGTTCCTAAGCTTCTTACTAGACTCAAACTGGACCGGATTAGGGTTTCGCTTCCAATTCCCGGGGTTTCTTAACTACTGAGAATACCGGGGTTTACAACCTCCCCACCTTAAATAAAGTTTTGTCCTCAAAACGGAACTGACGTACCTTGTCCTTCAAATAACTCGGGGTACTTCCTCCGGATTTCGTCTTCAGCTTCCCAGGTTGCTTCCTCAAAGGCATGATTCCTCCATAACACTTTAACGTAGTGAATGTCTTTGTTTCGTAGCCTTTGAGTTTTCTTATCCAATATCTTCACTGGGTGTTCCTCATATGTCAGGTTTTCCTTCAGCTGAATTGGTTCCAACTCCAGAATCCTTTCCGGGTCGGCAACGTACCTCCTCAATACTGACACATGGAATACATTGTGGATCCCGGACAAATTTGGTGGCAGGGCTAGCCGATATGCCAGATTCCGACTTTCCAAGATTTCAAAAGGTCCAATGTATCTCGGGCTTAACTTCCCTTGTGTACGCATCCTCTTAATACTTTTAATCGGGTTTATCTTTAGGTACACATGATCACCCACCTTGAATTCAAGTTCTCTTCTTTTCAAGTCTGCCCAACTCTTTTGCCGGTCCTGAGCTTCTTTCATTTTCCGCTGAATCAACCTCACTTTATCTGCGGCTTCTTGTACCAATTCCGGCCCAATAGCTACCTTTTCCACTTCATCCCAAAACAAAGGGGATCTACAGCGCCGTCCATACAGAGCTTCATACGGTGGCATTGAATGGTGGAGTGATAGCTGTTATTGTAGGCAAACTCAATTAGATGTACATGACTATCCCAACTCCCTTTGAATTCCAAGGCACACGCTCTCAGCATGTCTTCAGGGTTTGGATCGTCGCTCAGACTGTCCATCGGTCTGAGGGTGATAAGCCGTACTAAAATGCAATTTAGTGCCCAAGCTCTTTTGCAAGCTTGTCCAAAACTTGGACACGAATCTCGGGTCTCTATCTGAGATAATCCCTGCAGGTATGCCATGTAACCGTACGATCTCTCTGATATAGATCTTGGCTAATCTTTCCATTGAGTAGGTCATATTTATGGGTAAGAAATGTGCCGACTTGGTTAATCGATCCACTATCACCCATATTGCATCACAACCAGATGGAGTTGGGAAAACCACACACAAAATCCATGGATATCTGATCCCACTTCCATTCAGGAATAGGTAAAGGCTTTAGCAATCCACCCGGTCTCTGGTGCTCTACTTTCACCTGTTGACATACGGACATTTCATTACATAATCTGCCACATCTCGCTTCATGCCATTCCACCAATAGCGGCTTTTCAAATCTTGATACATTTTGGTACCTCCCGGATGCATGGTATATCCGGAGTTATGAGCTTCACTCATTATTTCTTTCCTCAACTCCTCATCCTCTGGCACGCACAGTCTTCCCTTCATTCTGATCACGTCCTCATCATCTATGGCAAAGTCAAGGTACTTTCCTGCTTGGGTTTCCCTTTTTATCTTTTGTATCACCTCGTCATACCTTTGGGCTTCTTTGATTCTCTCTATGAGGGTCGGTTCCAGTGCCAGGTTGGATATCTCAAGCTCAGCGCTTTGGTCTATGAACTCAATCCTTAGCTTCTCAAACTCCTTAATCAAATCTCTTTGACTTGTGATCAAGGCGGCTACTTCCCCGTGATTTTCCGACTTAGGGCATCCGCGACCGCATTAACTTTCCCTGGACAGTAATTTATTCCCAGATCATAATCTTTTATTAATTCCAGCCATCTCCTTTGTCTCATGTTTAGCTCTTTCTGTGTGAACAGGTATTTAAGACTTTTATGATCGTGTATATCTCACACCTTTGTCCATATAGATAATGTCTCCATAGCTTCAAAGCGAAGACAACGGCAGCTAATTCCAAATCATGTGTAGGGTAGTTCTGCTCATGTGGTCTCAATTGCCGAGAAGCATATGCAATAACCTTCCCTTCCTGCATCAAGACACATCCAAGGCCATTCCTTGAGGCGTCACTGTGCACCGTATAGGACTTTTCTGGGTCTGGTAAAACTAAGATCGGTGCCGATACCAATCGTCGTTTCAATTCCTGAAAGCTCTGTTCCCTCTTGTCCGTCCAAACGAATTTCTCATTCTTTTGAGTCAATTGAGTCAGTGGCTTGGCTATCTTAGAGAAGTCCTTCACAAACTTGCGATAGTAGCCAGCTAATCCCAAGAAACTTCTTACTTCGGTAACCGTTTGCGGTGGTTTCCAATCCACTACAGCCTTGATCTTTTCGGGGTCAACTGATATCCCATCACCGGTTACTACATGTCCAAGAAATGATATTTGTCCAACCAAAAATCACATTTGGACAGCTTGGCGTACACTTGTTATCCCGTAAGGTTTGCAACGCCAAACGAAGATGTTCCTCGTGTTGCTCTTTGGTCTTCGAATATATGAGGATGTCGTCTATGAAGACTATCACACACTTATCCAAAAGTGGCTTATAGACTCTATTCATAAGGTCCATAAATGCAGCTGGTGCATTAGTCAGCCCGAACGACATACCAGAACTCGTAGTGTCCATAACGAGTACGAAAAGCCGTCTTTGGTACATCCTCAGGCTTAATCCTCAACTGATGATATCCCGAACGCAAATCAATGCGTGAAAACACACAAGCCCCTTGCAGTTGATCAAACAAATCATCAATTCTTGGCAAGGGATACCGATTCTTGACAGTCACTTTATTCAACTCACGATAGTCGATACACAATCTCATCGATCCATCTTTCTTCTTTACAAACAAAACGGGTGCGCCCCATGGCGATACACTTGGTCTTATAAATTTTTGATCCAAAAGTTCTTGCAACTGTGTCTTTAGCTCCTTCAACTCAGCCGGTGCCATCCGGTATGGTGCTTTGGATATGGTTCGGTGTTTGGAGCCAAAACAATCTCAAAATCAATTTCTTTTTGGTGGTAATCCGGCAAGATCTCTGGAAACACATCCAAATATTCATTTACCACGGTATATCCCTTTCCTCACGGGTTTCCTCTTCATCCAAGACACCTTCAATCGGTATTATCTCTTCATCCTCCATCATCAACTCAAACGAGTTTACACCAAACCTTCTCGGGACTAGGGTTTCTCCCACAAATTCTACTTTTTCCCCATTTGATCATAGAAACTCACTGTTTTCTTTTGACAATCCACTATTGCTTTTACCTTGCTTAGCCAACTCATTCCGAGGATAACTTCGTATTTATTCATCTCCAATATTATTAAATCGCTTTTGGAGCTGTGTCCATGAACTTCCAACGGACAATCCTTTATCAATTCTCGGTTGACACACACTTCCTGTGGGGGTCTTAATCCTCAAACTAACCGTAGTTGTGGCTATAGGAATCCCAGTTGGTTAGCCAAACTATTGGTGATGAATGAATGAGTCGCTCCCGTGTCAAATAAAACATAAGCCTCCACGCTATTCACCCGTATGTGTCCTGAGGTCAACAAATATCCATCACATATGAACCCTAAACACTCTTAAGGCTATCTACATAGGGTTCCTACTTCCAGCTTTCCCATAACATATTCAATTTCATTCAGGCAACAATTCAAATTAATAACTTAAATTTTAGCTAAGGAGGGTTTCTGTTACTAACCTGTCACCAGGCCGCTATCAGCGCCTTCGCTTTGATCCAGCTGCCAATTCCACTCTCTTCCTCCTCATCTTCTCACCATCCACTGGCCTTCGAAGTTATATAATCCCATGCATTGCTGAAGCTGCTCGGCTCCCACTTTTGTTACCCGACCTCATGGGGTTGGTATTACTTGAAGTTCCAAAGGGTCGAGCGGCCACGCTTTTCCGTTGGGGACATTCAGAGGCTAGGTGTCCCTTCTCCTTGCAAATAAAGCAAGTCACGGCCAGCTTCTTTGGGCACGTATAAACCATATGGCCAGCATCGCCACAGAAATAGCATTTGTTTTTCAACAACTGGCACTGCCTAGGAGCGTGTGCCCCTTACATTTCCAACATGTGACATTGGCCTTGAACTGGGTCGGCTTGCTACTAGACTCATCCTTGAATCCTTGGTACGGTCTGTACCTCTTTCCTTTGAATCCTGAACTCGAGGCGTCAAACGGCCTCTTTCCAAATACCCTCTTTTCAGGCTCCTGGTACTTCCTTTTTCTGGCCCCTTCAATTACCCGGGCCTTCTCTACCATTTCAGGATATGTCCTAACTCCAAACTCTTCCAACTTGATCCGCAATTCCTCATCTAAGCCTCCAGAAATACTTGCTTCTTCAATTCTTCACTATCCCTGAAAGACTCAGGTGCATACTGCAGCAAGTGAACGAACTCGGTTTCATACTGTTCTCCCCTTTTGCTTAACATGGAGGAAATCAGCACTATATTTCACTCTCAAGCTGGAGGGAAAATAATTGTTCAGAAATTCCCGGCGAAAGGTTTCCCAAGTGACCGGGGAAGTCAAGTTCCTTCTCTTGGAGTCCCACCAGACCCGCGTTATACCTCAGCATATATGTTCCATATTCCAACTGCAGATAAGGTGGAATTCATATGCAGCAAAAGACGCTCAACTGAGCCAACCAGTCCTCGCTTCATCTGGTTTACCGAATGCTCCATCAAAATACCGGTTGCTCTTAATAAAGTCCGGTAAGGAGCTTCGGTGGGTCTCTATGGTGGGGGTGGCGGCAATGGCACATTATAGGAATGCTCCTCTTGTGGAGCCGGTGCCTCTGCAGTCATTTCCCGATGATCTGCGGGTGGTGGATGTGGGGCCGAATCCCGGGCACTTTGCCCTGGTGCGGGTTCTGAACCGGTTCTGATTTTGGATGAAGGTGTTCAGAAGATTGGCCAATTGTCCAATCGCATTTAACACATCACCCTGTTGATTTGGGTGCAGCTCCTTGGGTTAGGTGGAGGTAGCCGGTTGATCGGCTTCATTCGGAAGAGACCCTTGTTCCCGATTCCGAATCCGTCGGTTTCGTCTGTTTATACATTGTTTAATGAATTTTTAGTATTCTTAGGAGGTTTTAGATTTGAAAGGACTAGATTTGTTAACAAAGTTCAAAAATTGCGAAAATTTGGAAATCAAACTTAGAAAGAAATGGAATTTCATAATTCATATAATCATAAGGAGAATAAAAGAATTCACACATAGAGTAACAAGTTGAAATTTCATAACAATAATGTGAATGAATGAATGCTCATGCAATCTATATGCGGTTAATGTTCTTTATGCCTCATGACTAGCATGCATGCTTTTCACAACTCCTTTCCTTTGAAATAAACACGATCTTTCATTACTTTAGCGAGCCATACAAATATTACATCAAGATTTTTGTCCCCAAAATTTGGCTAGCTATACTCCAATTCCGATTCTAAACATTTTCCCTATTCCCGAAAACATGACAAAATACAGGGAAAAAGAAGCAATAAAATACTAACTATCCTGAAATCCTAAGGCAAATTGGCATCCCGCATTGCCTACTACAAAATAAGAAAATCAGGACTCCACTTGGACTTCATGGGTTAGCTATCATCTCGGTCTCTACTCATCACTAGAGTCATCGGAGGTCGAGCTAGGAGGTCGTCTCCTGCTAGAAGAACCACCGTCGTCCCGTCGGATAAACAAACTAAGGTATTCCCTCGTAGTCATCCTCCGCTTCCTAGTAGGTCGGACTAAAGGTTCTTGGTCTTCACTTTCCTCCTCTTCCTCATGCCTTGCCCTTCCCTCGGGCTCACTTCATTCTCTCACCTCTAACTTCAGGCTCACTCACTTGAGTCTCACTACCTCGTTTTCTCTCACGGCTCTCCACCCATGCCTTCTACCTCCATAGGCTCGGGGGCCACAGGTTCTGCTACTACTATATCAAGTACAGGGGATTTTCCCTCCATATAAACATCTCTCCATATCATGGGGTCAAACTCGGGTTCCACCCTACCACTATCCGGTATCTCCAGCTCCCGATTAAAATCCCATACAATTGGTGGGTTCCGGATTCACTTCTGCTTCCGGCTCGATATGGGGTAGGGGTTCTAGGGACTACATTTTCTTCCCAGTTAGGATCCTCCTGGGTCCTCTTCTTCTTCTTCTTCTTCTTCCTCATCTCTCAATCACAGGCGCCCCATTCAATTGCATGCCTATGTCAGTGGCTGGAGGTGGAGCTATCACTGGGGTGGGAGAATGTCTAATAAACCGCATGCCAAGTGATATGGTTCCATGCGTCTGCTATGTTCCAATCATGGTGGTCATACAAGTTGTCATGGGCATACACATATAAGGTCCTATAGGGATCCATACCCTAAAATCTGGAGGGGTTCGGTTTCCCCATTCTTCAAAATAAATGTAGCCTCCCTAGTCATGGGCTCGCGCCATACTCAACCATGATTCTCTCCAAAGTATAAATCGTCTCCAATTTTGTCCAACTTCTCCCCATGGGATCATACCTCAATCGTCAACTACAGCAGCCCATCTTGTGTATCTCAATCCATCTTTCCACAGTTTTACATTTCCCCTATAGTCCGGGGATGTCTGGCTAGGGCAAAGTCTTCGCACAATTCTCTAACCTTAACCTATACTCCACCATCGTCTCATCATTCCTCTTGGTGAAGTTCTGGCCCGTTCCCTGGTCTCACCCAAGGAGACCTACAACAATATAAGACTCCTAATCAGACTTAGCAAAAACGTTTTTAACTCCATTTGAACCTATTAGTTAGATTTCTAAGTCCGGTTTCTTTTAATTCTATTGTCTTGTTTTATAACCTAGGGCTCTGATACCAACTTAAACTGTCACGCCCCATAGGGTATCCTAAACGTAACAGCCCGCCACATACTAATAAGACTCTCGAATTCCCTATCCGAGCCCTTCGGGAGTCTTTATAGATGTAAAGCGTCCCTTTACGACAATAGAATACTCAACCAATGGAGTTAATAGTTTAATGTGGCATTCATTAGCCATAGATAATAAACCAAAACGCATAATTATACTTTACAAAATCTAAGGGGCATTCCCCCGCAAAATAATATCAAGTCCATTACAGTCATCCAGAGTCCTTTAGTTTCCAACGGAAGTCTATACAAAAATGAAGTAAACTTCTATGGGAAACTCCTATCTCCGGTACCTGAGCTGTGGCTTGCCTCGGTCTAAGCCAGATAAACTCGTGCTGCAATAAGTAAAAACTATGGGGGCGTAAGCTAACTAGCTTAGTGAGTAAGAACTTCCATATCACAATTAAGTACAATTCATTCAAACAAGTGATTATTCAAGCAAGTGTATGCATCAACAAATGAGTTCAACAAACATATGACCAACCGGAAATCATATGTGGATGGACTTGCGCCCTCCATCCCGGGTTAGCAGATTAACGAATCCTGCGGTACGACGCCGTTTAAGCTCACGGTCAACTGAAAATAATTCGTTTTATGGATCACGATTAACCAACAATTCGTTTTATGGATCACGATTAACCAACATATTGTTTTATGGATCACGAAAAACCAACCAATGCTAATGCTCCATCCCCATCGTGATATGAATGAATCCAATTACAATTGAAGTCAATATACATAATTAGTTCTTTTAGGTGGCCAACTATTATTCGCAGACATTCAATATAAAATACTAGCTAATCAATCAATAGCTTAACACCCGGTTTCGATACCTTAAGTTCCATTTCACACATCAACAGCAGACAATTATATAACTCCCATATACCCCATCATACGTATCCATTTTTATCTTTGCCTACACCACTAGTGCCACTACATTACAATCACAACCATTAATTGAGAGTGGAAGTAGTACTCACTCGGCCATTGGACGCCGGTCTTTTAGTAGTAATATCGGGAGGTAGGGTGTCTCTTGCTCGGGATCACCTACAAGTAAGAATAATCCTAATGAGATTCTCATCATGTAACTAATCCAACTATGCATCTAAACTAGATGAATTCGGAATTCTCGCTATTTGCGGAAGCTCCGACTTAAAACGGCCATAACTTGGTCATTTTAACTCGGAATTTCGCAAATTTTATATCGATCTCTATCTACTTCGAAAGATCTATCTATTTCTAATATTATTTTCAAGTTTTGAAAACATTAAGGTCACGGAACAGGGATCAGATCTGTTCCGTAAATCCTCCAATTCCGAAAAGTGTTTTGCTTTTGATGAAAAATGTTCCTAGTTGATGATTCATGTATAGATGGTATATGAATGAATTCCTAATATGAATGTGATGTAATGAATTCAATACATGCATGGTCTTGATGATTTTTGATGATGAACTCTTAGAACTCCTAATTGTTATAAAATTCCACAAAGGTTATTCTTAAAGAGTTATTCTTCCCAATTTTACATTCCCTAGGGTTCCTATGATTTTATTCTTGAAATTCACTTTTATCTAAATAAAAATAAGTTCTCAAAGTCTATATAATCATGACCTTCATTTATGCATAAAAATCCACATTTTTCATTTGGTAAACATGTTTTTAAACAAGCTATTTGTAAAAATCCGAATTTTGTAAATTTCATTTCCTTGCATTTTCCTTATGAGAAAACTTGTTTAGGGCATCAAAAATTGAAGCTCCAATATATCTATCATCTAAAGACTTCATTTAGCTCATAAAACATGCCATCTAAGCTTGGATACTAAGTGTTCATGTGGGCATCACCCAAAAATACGAATTTGACTATACATCCATATATCAATATTTCTTCATTCTAGCTTTACTACTTATTTCGCATTTTTATCATGCCTAAACTCATCTAAACTTATGAAAAACATTCCTTCAAGATACCTATTGCACATATCCTTCATTTTTCATGTGAAATATGAGTTTAAAAATGGTTTTTGTGGTTTTTAAAGTAAGGTTCTAATTTCATCCGAATTTCCAACAATTCATATTTGACAAAACCTTTCCTTTTTCAATGTTCTTGCCTTCTATATATGAAGATCCACTATCTAACACACCTTTACATGAACAAGACTACGTTTTTATGATGATCAATGCATGAGAATCACAATAAACATATGGACATAAAGGTAGATGAAGATATACATGTCTAAACCTTAGATCTACTAAAGATGATGCATGAATCATAAACTTCATGGCATGAACATCAATATATATGCAAGATCTCTACTTTACATGCATGAACAAGAAGATATCTTAACATAAACTCATCAAAACACTAGATCCATGTCTTGTGATGGCTTGATATTCTTATTCATGTGTTTTCATGTCCCTAGCATGAGCTCATTGGGATTAAATGAGAAAACACACAAGATATAGCTTTGCCATTACAAGATTTAGGAAGAATCAAAGCTTAAATCAACATACCAATGGAGTTTTGAAGTAGAAAAGAAGAGGATTTGAACTTGTGTGTGTGAGTGTGAGAGGGGAGGGGCCCACGACATCAAGGGAAGAAGGAAGGGAGAGCTTTTTACTTTAGTAAAATTTGAAACAAGTGAAAATAAGGAGAGAGAGAGAAAAATGTGTTTATATATGAAGACATTAGGGTTTGTTAATGTATAAAAATTGTAAAAACAATTCAAATGAGGGGAAAAGAAGGGGGGAAGGGATTGTGTGTGTGAATTTTAATTTTTTTGTAATTTAGATAATTAAAATGTAATAATTAATTAAGAGACAAAATTCATCGGAAAAGAAAATTGAAATGAGTAGTTGTAAGGATGTAAGAATAGGGTGTGAGTAGTGTGTAGTGTAGGTTGTACTTGTGAATAGTAGACAAGACATCTACTTTACCGGTTGTAACGAAAACACGGGAAAAGCTATAACTGTAATTTCTATAGCCCGGAAAATTATAAAATTGATATTTTTGGAATCCTTATAAAATTACGGTTCTAATGAATATTCCGGAACATTTTTCTGAGTTCGTGGTCCGGGGCACGCTTTTCCGTAATTGAGCTCGGGAAGGCCCGAAATTGAAAAATTCTCGAATTTAAAACTTTCAAAGGTCTGAAATATACTTTAGAAGGATAATTCATATTCATTACTTTATAAAACTTCTTTTATTATGAAACCGAAGGAAAGCCGGATTTAAGGTTCCTAAGCTTCTCTTAGTAGACTTGAACTGGTCCGGATTAGGGTTTCGCTTCCAACTCTCGGGGTTTCCTAACTACTGAAAATACCGGGGTTTACAGATACGTGATGGTAGAGTTTTATTTTATGAAAGTTTATCTACTCAAGCAAGTAGATTATGTGTTTTTTTTTAATAAAAGTTTATTTTGAAAGTTTAAATCCAGTTTTTTTAGAAATCTAAACAAACGAGTTCTATAATTAAAAGTAGATAGCAATGTTCAACATAAATTTATCTTTCTAGGAAGTCTGAGTGTATAATATACTTAAGTATGTTACGTCGCGGTAATGCCTTAATTAAATTCAAGGCACTACATAAACCTTTAAATATCTAGTTATTTAAGATTAAATTCCAATTCCTTAATCCCTAGAAATTTAGATCCTACAACTTTATCATAAATATTAATTCCTAAGTCCTAAATTCCCAAACTCAAACAAAATATCAAATTCCTATCCATTTGAAATCCTAAGCTAAATTTCTAATTCAATTTATCAATTTATATTCCTTAAATCCTCTTACCTCTTTCTAATTATCTTAAATTCCTAAAGCTCAACATCTAAGAAGTCTAACCCAAATTTAAGAGGCCCAACCCAACTCTTAAGCCCAAGCTTAATACCAAGCCCATAAGCCCATATAATTTCCTTTGAAAACCCTAACCTATATTTTCTTTTCTCTTCTTTTCTTCTTCTTTTTCAACCATCCTCTTTCCTCTCCTTATCTTTTTCTCTCTTCAATTTCTCTCAATAATTAACCCAAATTTTCATTTCAATAAGAACTTAAGTGAAATTGAAGATGAAAATCAAGATTTAAGTAGGAAAATAAGCATGAAGAAGCTTCATCAACTAAGGAAGTAGTAACAGTGAAGATCTAGTTGATAGAATTGGCTAAACAAGTAAGTTTAGTTAATTTCTTTAAATTAATTGTTGTGAATGCTCAATTTTGAGGGATTAGTGTTAAATAGATATAGGATTTATGATAAAATTGATAAACTAGTGATATATAAACATATATATTAAAAACCTAAATATGTACATAATTGTATAGACTAGGTGTTTGATGATATATCTTGAAGAAATATGATATAGAAATATGTATAGGAATATTATATAGACATGAATGTAACTTTGCATGATGATAATGAGATGTTTTTTGTTGAAGATGTAATCAAATAAACTTGCTAGGTGAGTTAAAGTTAGGAAAATAGAAAAAAAAAAAAGAAAGAAAATATGAAACTGATTACCCTATACATTACGGGCATGATGATGCCTGTAATACTCACTAACCAATAGATAAGGGATGATCACGAGTGTTATTGATGGTGTAAACTTGCATGCAATTCGTATCATGGCCTAGATCATAACCGTAATCAAAAGCATGTTCTCCTCCTCATGAGCATGACGAGGCCAGTGATACGTATCATGGCCTGCATCATGGGAGTGATCCATCCCTTGGTTCTTATTAAAAAAAAGAATAAATAAAATAAATAATACATATTGGTATTTGTATAAATAGGAATAAGTTAAGTTTATGTTTATATTAAGTATACTTTGGATTATAGAGTGTATCAATAAATTTGATAAGTAATTAAATTTAACATGGATTTTTAAATATAAAGTGGACTTAGTTAATAGACCTAAGTTTAAATTGATTTAATAGGCTTTATTAAGCTAAAATGAACTTAATTGATTAATTTTATTCAAATTATCTGAATTAAGGTAATATAGACTTAATAACTAATATAAGCTTAGTAATTCTTTAGAGTCAAATAAGCTATTAATCTAATTAGTGAAATTCACAAAGCCATAATAATTTATAATTGACATAGACATAATATAATTGTAGTACGTAAGACCACGAATAATAAGAGGAGTATATTATTTCAAATGTATGTTTGGCTAGAAAATGAGTATTAAATATGAGTTTGATGTCAGTTGATAATTAATGTATATACTTATATGAATTAATTTCATGAAACAAATACTTGTTTGTCTCTGATCTATCTTCTAATCTTTGCCAGATTTGAAATGGTATACTAAGTATGCAGTAACTTGCGTGTTATGTGTTAGGATAGGTATCATAAATGGATTAATACGTAAAGACAACTTGAATAATTTTCTATTGCTTGTGCATGGTTGTTTAATCCAATTTATGAAGCGACAATCTTGCTAAGTAATGCCAGTACGGTACTTAGGTGGTTAGTCTACCCCCTATCATTGTTAATGATATTCTTAAGTGGTTTGATGGGTAGTTGACGATGGAAACAATATCAAGATAATGTTTATTCAAATTGGAGAGAAATTATATTGAGTAGTGTAATATGTGGGCTATGTTGCTCCGCTTAACCACAATAAACTAATATGGATAAAGATGCATAATTTTAGTGATCCCTAGACGAAGCTATTATTATAGATGGTCTTATATGGGATATAAGTATTCAAACTGCTTATATCAGTCCCTCTAAGTAGTTACTGTTTTATTTAATATGATTGTTGGTCTACTCATGAGAGTAACTATTAAAAATTTTATGTAAAATGTTTATTTTACCATTGTAAATTCAGTTGTTTTTACAATCTAATTATATGATTTCAAAATTTAATAGTGATTAGCAAACAGTCATGATAAATAAGTCTTTTAAGTTAGCCTGAGTGTATAACACATAAATGTTATATAAGGCGACCACACACGTTAGACCCTAATTTAGAGCGTAGCATCATAGATTTCCGCAAGTATGAATAATTATAATGTTCAGACTCCCATGAACATAATATCCATGATTTTCATCTTATCTCTTTAATTAATATTGACATGCTTTATGATTTTATCACAATCGAAGTCACTATTTATAAATTTTATCAAGGTATGCTGAGTTATAAAATCAGAGATTAAAGAATTCAAAACTATAACGTAATAGCTCAAATGCAATCAATATTTAACATGAAATTTTGGTTTCAGAGTGAAAAATTTATATATATGAAAGTAGAAATCGTCCTGTAAGATATTATTGAAGAATGAATTTCCATAGCGGATTTTGTTTTGAAAAAAAAAAAATCACTAATTCTATTTAGTATTTGGGTAAATTACACATGAAGGTCATAACATTTGAGAGTAAATTCATTTGAGGTTATAATGTTTCAAGTTATTCATTTAAGACCACAACATTTAAAGAAGTGAGTCAATTGAGGTCACTTTTGATACATGTCAATAGGAGAAAAATTTAATTAAAATCAGAAGATCCATCACGTTGTAACACATATCAATGGTTATCTTAATTGATCTACTTTCCTAAACGTTGTAACCTCAAATAAATTTACACCTAAACTTTGTGATCTACTGGTATAATTTATCTTTAGTATTTAGTGATGAACTTGATGTCCATTGCAAACTTCCTATCAAACAATCTATTTCTAATACTAGTAATATGCCTTACAACAAAAGGTAGACTTTTTGTTGCAAGCAAAGTGATTTGTGTTTCTT
The DNA here is from genome assembly GCA_024138025.1 of Combretum micranthum. Lineage (NCBI taxonomy): Eukaryota > Viridiplantae > Streptophyta > Magnoliopsida > Myrtales > Combretaceae > Combretum > Combretum micranthum. The sequence continues at coordinate 16,750 of JAMXBD010003245.1, read as the reverse complement.
TTTCCATGCAAATTGCAACTTATTTGTTATAATTGAAATTTTTCATCTCGAATCTTTCCCTTTATAGCTTATGTAAGAGTTAACATAATTAATTGCATTTTAGGTGAATAATAATAATTATATAAGAAACTTCTATTACTTAATATATATATATATATAGCCAATATTATTTATGTCACGCCTCAAGAGTACCCTAGTAGTAATACATATAATATGACACATCCTGATAACACAGACAACATCATAAACACATATTATTACTAGATCTACTTTGGAAAAATGACATAAGTTCAACAAAACAAGATCTTTTTGGTTGCATAGTAAGAAATGATGAAAGCAAATAAAATCACTATACCATAAATAAATCTTACTGTCTGAATAATAACTATTGCAAACTAGGAAAATTTCTAAGTTCTCAGATAATAAAATTGATGTTCTAACATCAATTAATACATATAACTAGTAAAAACTATTCTCCCTATTTTCAAGACTCTTCCAGCTTTAGAAACATACTTGCTTGAAACTCCTAAAAGCCACCGGCTAAGGCTTAAGCGCCATCCTATAAGGACTGTAGGTGTGTGAGCATAAACCACGGGCTCAGTGAATAACCAGAACTTATCACACAACAAGCAAGTTATTATTAATCATATGTAATACAGTGATCAAACACATGAACCAATACAAGCTTGGACAATCCGGAATCCAAACAAGAGGGAGATTTATGCCCTCTCATTAGGATTGAAGAAAAATCAATCTATGAATCACTTACCCAAGAGAAACTAAGTACATAGGAAATCCACAATCCTCACAATTATTATCTCTTTATGTTAATGTTGTTTTAAACACTCATTTCCTGTTTTAAGCCTCAGACACTCCACTAAGTGTTAGACATTTCACGGCGATACCATAGGCGGCATCCTTCATTACCAGTTAGTTCCCATGGAGCCGATAGAACAAAGGTAATCTTGAGTTGAACTACTAGCCTCTTGCCTAGAAAAACCAAGTATTACTAGAGAACCAAAATTCTAACACATAGTAGGCTATCACATTATTATAATGCAGTATGTGCAATTTATGCAATGCATATTCATTTTATTTATGATTCCAATAATTTTCAGTCAGGTTATAAGTGCTCAAACTTTATTCAGACAATTAACATGCTTCACATGCAGTAAATTCGCAAGTAATCCATTACCACCTTTATTTAATATTGTTTGTCAACCAAATAATTCCAAATAGCAAGCAAAACCCATAACCCTTATACACATGAGTTCATGATTAAAATTCTTGTATTATAATGTAGCTCAACTACAAACACAAACAATGCAATAAATCCGAGTTATCACTTGCTCATATTGATCAATCATAGTAATCGATCGGGATGTACTCAATAGTATCGAAATTACCTATTGAGATGAAAATATTCATCAACAATACTTGTAAATAGAACATTAAATTCCTATGAGTGTCTAAGGGTCCTATGTCAGTATTTCATATTATTTCTATGTTATATCGATTTCTTAATGGTATTGATTCTTATGGAAAAAAAAGCTATCTATCACTTAGTTCCATTGAATTTCTTTTGATTTATGTGTTATTCATTCGGTATCAATGATAAGCTTAACTAAATTTTCTATTAGTTTTCTATTCAAATCTTACATTGTTTATGTCCTTATTTAGTAGTAGTCTTTCATTTATTTATTTTACTTTGCTCGTCAATCTTACTTACTATCTTGGGTTAGAATCCGTATGATTTTAGAGGATCTCATTTCATTATCTAAACTTTTATTCATATCCTAAGCTCATTCATAACTTGTAGAAGTATCAATATGTGTAATTTCTATTAATTTGTCCATAATATTTTTCTTGTAGTGTAAACTCCTAATCATGCTTTTAAAACTTGTTTTATCAAGTTTTATATTCATATAAGGTTTAAGAAGCATTAGACATGAATTTAAACTAGTTTAGATGAAATTTGAGTCTTGTTTTGGCCACTTCATTCCTAGATCGAATTTACTATTACTATATTTATAACATTTCTAAGTTGATATCCTTCTTAACCAACAAATCTAAGCATTTCAAAACATAACAATCCATCTATTTGAATTCATCAATGGAATAGCCATTTTCCCAACCACATAACCTCTCTCCAATGCTACACATTTCATCCTAATGTACTCAGAAATCTATCAAACATGTATTGATAGTTTAGAAATTACCTTGCTTGAGATGGAAAAGGATTCCCAACTCCCTTATTAAAGGTTGATTAGTGAGTTTCTAACTAAATTATAAGTTAACTACTTTAACGAAATTTTTTACCTCGTTGAGCTTGAGTTCTAGCTTGGTGTTATGACAAAGGGCTTTTTGATTTGTTTTTTATGTTGTTTGAAAGAAAATAAATGTTTTTGAATGTGGTTGATGCTTGGATAGGATATAGGAAATAAGACAAGGGTATATTTGCTTTGGAGCTCCTTAAAGGTTGGTTAAATGGAGAAATATCAAGGTGAAGAGGGCTAGTTGGCAACTTCTTTTCTAGCTATAATTTTAACTTGTTTTTGTGGGCAATATGAGTTGGTTTTGTTGGTGATTGTGCCCTAAGCCAATTACTGGATATTGTCATTCATAAACATTTCTATTATATTGTTTGATGTTTATTTTATAATAGAATCCGTGAATAATTTAATTATTTTAAATTTCCCTAGATGCTCATTATTGTGGAACAATAATGAATTAAATCTAGTATGAGGTTTGATTGATAATCATGGGATGTTTATTTGTATGGAGATACAAATCAAACTCATAGGTACATGTTGGAGAACTATGTATTGGACTGACCCGCTTTGAGTCACTACATAGATTAGTGTCATAAGTGATTCTCAAAATAAAATGTCATCGTATCCTTAGACCTGAAATCACCATGGATTCAACATAAGGAATATTATGTTTCAACTCAATCAAACGTTGTCTTTAACCAGATAATTATAAAGATTGAGATTAAGCATAATGTAAATCATGTAGAGGAAGTTGAGTGATAAAGATGGAATTTGTCCCTCTCGTTATGAGAGAGATATCTCTGGGCCCCTCGATGAGTGAGACTGAGAAATGCATGGCCGTGCTCAAATGAATTGATAGTGCGATCAATTTGATTTGTTTTATCAGTTTACTTAGAAATCGAGAAATGATAAGATTGAACGATATAAGGATGACACTATCCATGCCTTATGTTTAATCTAGATATCATGTGACAAAAGGATAATGACATAAGTTATGGATTAGGTAAAAATCGGATCACCAATCTTCACTTAATTTGGGTAAACATAATGTCTTGCTAGAGGCCATTTATGTTTTGTTGACTAAAATTATTTTAGGTCAATTGCCAACATTAAGTGAACCTATAGGGTCACACGCAAAAGAACGAGTCAAAAAAATCATGTACTAAATTTAATGTCTTGTGGGAATAATATTTTATTATTAATAATAATAATAAATTAAAGGACATGGATTAAATTTAATGTCTTGTAGGAATAATAATTTATTATTATTAAGAGTAATAATAAATTATTACATTGTTATGTGCAAGAATTATATTTTAAGAAATATTATCCCTAATTAAATTAAGGGGCACTAATGTCATTACTCATGTGAGAATGACATTAGTATAAAAGGCATATAAAGAGATCTCTCTAGGGTTAACGATTTATCTGTCGACGTTAGATCGGCAGAGAAAATCTGCAAACCCTAAAAAGAGAGAAACACGAAGAGTCGTGTATGAAAATCCCAATATTATCTAGAAGTGTTCTAGATCATGGTAGCACGTATAGAATCCTTTTTGAAGGAGTATTCGTTCGTATGGATACGTAGGGTATTGCGAATTTGTGATACCTACAAATCCGATCTACAAATTGATTTCAAGTTTCAAGCTTTTAAAGGTAGGAAATCAAACTATTTGTTTTGTTTTAATCTAATCAATACACATGGATACTAGGTTAGGTTTTTCTTTTTGAATTCCGCTGTGAAAGATTTGGTCTTTATAATTTTAAAATCCTATGGAAACCCAATAGGTTTTGTGTCAAACTCAAGGCTATATATATGTACTAAAGTTAGGCTAAAGTTAGGAGGCTAAAGAGAGTGTTTTGGGCTTAGGAAAAACTCAAATTTGCAGCTATAATTTTAGATACGAATTTTGCTGCATTGGGTGACGGATTTTGATTTTGTTTTGGTAGATTTGTGGCTAATTTTGAGAGGCATTAATTGTGTTTGTTTGATAGTTAATTAATGTCATTTATGTTTTTAAATTAGGAGCTCAACTTGCTTGAAAATCGGGCTGAATTGAAGTTGAAAAGTTTAAATTTCTGAGGCAGTTTTTTATTGATTTTTGGACAAATTTCTTTATTAGATTTTTAATTAATTGTTGGTATTTGAAGTGTCCATTTAGAGGCCTTCTATTGGCGTTTATTTAGTTAAAAATATCAACTCAAATAAGCCTATGATTTTTACAAAAATCGGAGCTGAAATAGGGTATGTGTGCTGCTGTTGTTTTGTTTTGAATTCTCCTCTGTTGCAGCTGTTGGTTTGAAATTTTCAAGACAATTTGGAGCTCTTTTGGTTGATTGTTTGAGCTGAAATTCTGGTGCATTTAATGTGGATTATAGGTAAAGCTTTTCGATTGGTTGGGTGTCTTTTTCGAGTTGAATTTGGGTGTTAAATTTGAAGCAAAATTGGATGGAAATAAGCTTGCTGCAACCGAGAAATGCACTACTGCACGTGAGAATTTTCTCCTTTGTTCATATGCTCTGTACATGAAGACTCTGTTCCGTGCGTGGAAAAATTTGCAGACGACTCCTCCTTTGTTCCAGCTGAGAATTGTGGACGTGAAGATGCGTGGAATGCAGCCGAGATTTCCACTGGAGCGTCCTTCCGTTCGGTGAAGCAATCCCAACATGATTCCAGCATTTTGTGCTCTGTTCCGTTTTTCATTCATTTTTTAAATTTTCTTATTATTTGATTAATAGTTAATTAAAATAATTCAACCAATATTAATTTATAAACATATATTTATGACGGTTAGATAAGAGTTTTATCGGAATAAAATTATCTAAGTTCCTAAAAAAATTCTAAATTGTTTGTATAAACAAATTTTTAGTTTAAAGTTTATACGATTGATTATTTTTAGTATTTTAACTTACGTGATTAAATTTTTCAAGTTCAATACATTATATTAGGAACTAAGTCTTAATGAATTCAGAATTCCCTATCAAGTATAACAGCGGGTTTTGAAATTTTTAATTTAGATCTAGATTAGTAATTATCGATCAATATTAGTATCTATTATGTATTTATAATCCTAGTAATTCATCTTTAGATTATTATTTTGTACTAATAAGCTCTATTAATAGATTGTATCTTATCGGTTTTGAAATTTAGAGCTACTTATAATTATATATTGAATTATCAGTTCAAGATACGAAATCTCGTTTTTGGTATCTATTAAGATCGAGAAAATTTGTGTTCAGGTTTTTCAACTAGGAATGAGTTTATTACAACTCATAGATCTATTCTAGGATTTTTATCGGGTTCTAAATTTTCTATCTAATTTACATTTTCTATTTTATTATCGTATATTATTGTGAAAAATCTCGAGGTTTACATCCTCCCCCCTTAAAATAAGCTTTGTCCTCAAAGCTTGATACGTACCTGATTTTTCAAACAAATTAGGGTAATTCCTCTGAACTTCATCTTCTAATTCCCATGTCACCTCTTCCGTCCAAGGTTCCCATAAAATCTTAACATATCGGATCTCCTTGTTTCTAAGTGTCTATACTTTACTGTCTATTATTTACGCAGGTTGTTTCTCATATGTCAAGTTCTCCTTCAATAGGATCGGTTCCAACTCAACCACTTTATCTGGATTAGATACATATTTTCTCATAATGGATACATTAAACACGTTATGTATATTGGATAGATTTGGAGGTAACGCTAATCGGTAAGCTAAATCTCCCACTCTATCTAAGATCTCAAAAGGTCCAATATATCAAGGACTTAATTTTCCTTGATTTCATCTACGATGAAGACTCTTGATCAGATTCACTTTAAGGTACACATGATCTCCTTCTTTAAATTCCAATTCCCTTCTCTTTAGATATGCCCAGCTCTTTTGTCGATCTTGAGCTTCTTTCATCTTTTGTTTTATCACTGCTACCTTATCTATTGTTTCTTGTACCAATTCAGGTCTAACAGCTATTCTCTCCAAATTATCCCAAAATAATGGTGATCTACACTTCCGACCATAAAGCGCTTCATATGATGGCATTCCAATACTAGAATGATAACTGTTATTATATGCGAATTCCACGAAAGGTAAATGTTGATCCCAATTTCCCTTAAATTCCAATATACAAGACCTTAGCATGTCTTCCAAAGTTTGTATAACCCTCTCCGTTTGTCCATCAGTTTGGGGACGATAAGCAGTACTGAACTTTAATTGTGTTCCTAATGCTTTCTGTAATCCATTCCAGGATCTAGAAATAAAGCATGGATCTCTGTCCGATACTATGCTGGCTAGTATTCCATGTAATCGAACAATCTCTTTAAGATATATTCGTGCTAACTTTTCTAATGGATATGTCATATTGATTGGTGTAAAATGTGCTGATTCAGTGAGTCGATTCACAATAACCCATGCAGCGTCATGTCCACTACTTATCTTAGGTAGTGAACATACAAAGTCTATAGAGATATGATCCCATTTCCATTCAAGAATCGATAATGGTTTCAACAATCCTCCTAGCTTTTGGTATTCCGCTTTAACCCTTTGACATACTTCACATTTAGCCACAAATTTTGCTACATCCTTTTTCATCCCATTCCACCAATATGCACTTTTCAACTCTTGATATGTCTTCGTTTCTTTAGGATGAATTGTATATCTGGAATTATGTGCCTCCTGCATTAACTTCTGCCTTAAATTGATTTATGGGGTACACATAGTCTGTTGCCCATTCTAAGGATTCCTTCATCATCGACTCGGAAATCCCTATATTTATCTTGTGATATCTTTTAGATGATCCTTTGAAATTTTAGATCTTCTTTTTGAGCTTCTTTGATCTGTTGAAGTAAGGCAGGTTCCAAAATCAGATTTCCAAGTTCAGCTTCAAGACCTTGCATTGTGAATCTTCAACTCATTCTTTCAAATTCCTTAATGAGTTTTTTTTGCTCAGTCAGTATCGAGGCTACTTCTCCGTAGTTTTTCCGACTTAAAGCATCAGCAATAATGTTGACTTTTCTTGGGTGATAATTAATACTCAAATCATAATCCTTTATTAGTTATAACCATCGTCGTTGCCTCATGTTCATTTCTTTTTGTGTGAATATATACTTTAAATTTTTATGATTAGTATAAATTTCACACCTTTGTCCATATAAATAGTGTCTCCAAATTTTGGGTGCAAAAACAATAGCAACTAATTCCAAATCATGAATAGGGTAATTTATCTTATGGGATTTCAATTGTCTGGAAGCATATGCTATTACTTTCCATTCTGCATTAATACACATCCTAAACCATTTTGGACATCACTGTATATAGCATATGGATCTTGATCATTGGGTAGGACTAATATGGGTACCGACACTAATCTCCTTTTTAATTCTTGGAAACTCTGCTCTCGCTTCTCATTCCATTCAAATTTTTCATTTTTCTTTGTCAATTGCGTTAATGGTCTCGCGATCTTTGAGAAATCTCGGACAAATTTTCTGTAGTATCTTGCTAATCCTAAGAAACTCTTTATTTCAATAACTGTCTCAGGTCTTTTCCATTCCACAATGGCTTTTACCTTTGCAGGATCCACATAAATTCCTTCTCCCGATACAATGTGTCCAAGGAAAGATATGCTCTTAAGCCAAAATTCACACTTTGATAATTTAGCATATAATTTGTTATCTCTCAAAATCTGCAATACACTCCTCAAATTCTTCATGTTGTTCCTCTGATGGTGAATATACCAATATATCATCTATGAACACAATTACACAAATATCTAACAATGGTCAAAAAATCCAATTCATCAAATCCATAAATACAGCTGGTGCATTAGTCAGTCCGAACGGCATAACCTTAAATTTCATAATGGCCATACCGAATCTGAAATGCAGTCTTAGGTATATCATCTGCCTTGATTCGGATTTGATGATATCCTGATTTGAGATCAATACAGGAAAATCCTTTTATACCACGTAATTGATTAAACAAATCATCAATTCTTGGTAATGAATACTTGTTCTTGATAGTTACCCTGTTCAATTCCTTATAATCAATATAGAGTCTCAATGAACCATCTTTCTTTTTAACAATCATTACCGGGGCTCCCATGGTGATACACTGGGTCTAATGAATCCTTTATCCATCATTGCACTTTTAATTCCTTTAATTCTACACGTGCCATTCAATACGGTGCTTTTGATACTGGTTCGGTTCCAGGCATCAAATCAATGGAGAATTCCACTTCTCTTTGTGGAGGTAAACCAGGTAATTCCTTCGGAAAAACATCTAGGTATTCACACACGGTTCTTATAGTATGAATATCAGGTTTATCTGGTTCTTCATCCATAGCTCCTAAAATAATTCACCTAACTCCTTAATTCCATCATCATGAACTTCAATTGTTGTTATTTTAGCTCCACTGTCTCGAAGTATCTCTCCTTGGTACTCCTTTCTTTCTCCTTGACAATTTATAAAGGATACCGTCTTGAGGCGACAATCAACCTTAGCTTTTGTGGCAGTCAACCAGGTCATTCCCATAATAACCTCATATTTGTACAGATCTATTACAATTAGATCAACAGTTGATCCTTGATCCCCAATCTGTATCGGGCATTCTTTCACTACTTCTCGAGTCATAACCATGCCTCCTATGGGTGCACTAATCCTTAACCCTTTATTCATAGCTTCACGTGTTAGACCTAGTTGTCTGGCTTGTATTGTTCCTATTTATCAATTGTGCATTACATGTTATTTATGACTCACAAAAGTATTTATTGTGCATCTAAAGTGTTCGTGTCTCATACTATTGCTTTAAATATAACAGTATACCTGCAATGAGCCCAGTATCATCCAAATCAGCTTCATGCCAAATATTTTCAGCATCTTCCTCCTCTATCTCCTCCTCATCAACTGGAGTTCCGTGCATAGCATAGATCTTAGTTGTTCCAGTATTTTTGTTGGGATTGGCATTACCCTCTTTCTGATCCTTTTCTCCAATGACCCCTTTAGATCGTGACGATCCAGCCGCTCCAGTATCCCTCTGGGGACAGTAAGTTGATATATGATCGACCTTCTTACAGATAAAGCAGGTCACACTCGCTAATTTTGGACATTTGGCGACATTATGTCCACTTTCACCATAATAAAAACATCTATGTTGAAGATGTAGGCAATCTCTCAGGTAATGAGCGCCCTTGCATTTCCAATAGGTAACATTACTTCTCTTGGTATTTCCACTTATTGTATTTCCAATTGGCTTAAAGAATCTGCCTTTCATAGGAGTAGTACTCATTCCTACATTTTCATGAATTCTTTTTCTAAGTGTTTGCTCCCGTTTCTTATACCTTTCCACTTCATATTTTCTAGTACGTTCTATCACTCGCGCCTTCTCCACCATAGCAGTAAAATCAATGATCTCAAATTCAGCAAGCCTCCTCTGAAAGTGGGGCTCCAATCCAGCCATAAAAGTTTGCCTTTTTAATCCATCACTGTCTTTGTATGCGTCTGGGGAAAATTGTAGTAGTCGATTGAATTTATGTTCATACTCATCAACCATCTTACTCCCTTGGGTCAAATTCATTAAATCAGTACTATACTTTGCTTTCAAGCTGCCCGGGAAATATTCCTTCAGAATTCCCGTCTAAAAACTCCCCACGTTACGGGATGTGGCAATCCTCTTTGCTTCGAATCCCACCATATTCTTGCCCTTAATTGTAGCAAGTAGGTTCCATATGGTACCTTTAGAACTTCAAGTATCTGAAACACATCAAAAGACCGCTCAATCTGAGACAACCAATATTTTGCTTCTTCCGACTTCCCGGCATTCCCTCAAAGTATCTGTTACACTTAATAAATTCAGGTAACAAATTCCTTTGTGGTCTCCAAGGTGGTGGAGGCAGAAATTCATGAACATATTGAGGTGATCCTTGCACTTTAGCCGTAGATTCAACACATCGTTCTTGATTTCTCGGTTCTTCACAGGCGGTTGAACCGATGCAACGCATTCCTCATTTCTTCTTGCAGATGCTTGAGGCATAAGTGGTGCCTTAGCAGGTGGTGCTACAAGTGGTATTTGTCTACCTTGCAAGGCTTGTAAAATTAAGGTGTTCTATTGTTGAATTTCTTGCAAAATAGTCTCCAAACGATTAGGTTGTGGTGCCAGTTCATTATTAGGTGGATTCATTTGCACTCTTGTAGGTCTTCCCCTTCTACCTCTCGTTCCCGGAACGTTACCATAAATTACATATTAAATAAGATAAGTCTCATTTATTGAAACCACTTCTTATTCAAGTTATTTAAGCTCCTTATTGCACTCTTTATAGAGTATCTCATGAATGTGTAAATTTTTCATAATTTAAAATACACATGATACTTTTCATAACATAAGCATACTTTATTTACTAACTTCACTCACATTTACATACACGCATGATAACATAGATATATGTACATCAAAACGTACTAGTGTTCCATGTTTGTGCCATACGTACAACATCAAAAAGTGCATTAATTGTCATAGCTAATACTAAGTGCATCATATCATATATGAGTTTCCAGAGTTAGTGCTTTGTATACAACATCAAAATTTGCACTAACTATCTAACTACTAAATCACCAAAAGAACATCACCATAAGTTATACATATTTAGTCTAACTACAACACATAAAACAATATTTTCTCAACTAAACTCTCTAGGGGTTGGGGTAAAGTGGTCTCTTACCCTTATCTCGAGCATCCAACTGTGGGTACTCATCATGATCATTGGAGTTGCTGCTGCTCAACTCATGGATCTCAACATGTTGTCCAGGTGGAGCTAAACTAAGCTCAAATCCATCAAGCTGTACTCCTTGTGTCTTTGGAGCTTGCTCAACCTCATGTGTAAACACTGCATCCTCACCACATATCGAACCTCCATGTGGCGTTCCATTCCACACACCATATTTGCTAAAGGCACTATGTGTAAAATCGAAGAGTTTTGATTCATATGGAGTTGGCACAGTAATTCTTGTCCTGGTCTTCTTTGCCCTGTCAGTATTTTCTTCCAAATTAATACTAGTTGTACCTCTTTTGTTTGACCTCCTTCCCCGTCCTCTAACTGTTAATACAGTATCCTGAGTGATCCTATGAGAAAAAGTGTCACAGGGACCACAAGGATTCTGGGCATCTTGCTGAACTGTTGGTATAATGGCAGGTCGACTCTATAATACCTCCTTAGGAAACTTGCAATTGCTGAGATGATACATCATCCATTCATGAGTGTATGGATCAGTATTGCATACACTAATGTGGTCTTCGTTAAAATCATGAGCATATAACCAACGTCTGCCAATATACTCCCATATCCTAAAATCTGGAAGGGTTGGCCTCTTGAAATTCACTGATACTATAAACACTACATTATCTATTTCTATCGCTCCACCCTTCGTGCCGACAAATCTTTCAAACCCATAAATTAATTCAATAGCAGAAACTGGATGAGGGTGTGCTTTCTTCATTAGAAACAACCAATCTCTAAAGAGTGGAATCAATCCATGTCTCCATTTACTCAAAATCTGATCCAATGTTTAAGGATTGCCTACTAATGCTAGGTCTTCCACCAGGACCCTCAATATTCGCCTGTAATCGTTTAAAGTTTCTAAAGGTAACATACTAAAAACCAGCCACTTAACATAACAGGTTGCCGGATTAACCTGCACCACAAATAAAATTTGTGTGATCAATAATAATCATACAAATCTTATTTTAAGTTCTTAATTCTACCCAAATCTATCTTTATTAGTCTTAAATGGTTTCTACAACTACTACTATGCATATTAATTGTGATTTTTTTTTAATTTCATCTTTTCTTATCCTTGCAACCACAACTCTGATACCAACTAAATCTGTCAAGCCCCAAGAGTACCCTAATAGTAATACATATAATACGACATAGCCTGATAACACAGACAATATCACAAACACATATTATTACTAGATCTACTTTGGAAAAATGACATAAGTTCAACAAAACAGGATCTTTTTTGTTGCATGATAAGAAATAATGAAAGCAAATAAAATCACAATGTCATAAATAAATCTTACTGTCTGAATAATAACTATTACAAACAAGGAAAATTTCTAAGCTCTCAGATAATAAAATTGATGTTCTAACATCAATTAATACAAATAAGTAGTAAAAACAATTCTCCCTGTTTTCAAGACTCTTCCAGCTTTAGAAACATATCGGCTCGAAACTCCTAGAAGCCACCAGCTAATGGCTTAAGTGTCATCTTGTAAGGACTGTAGGAGTATGAGCATACACCACAGGCTCAGTGAATAACTAGAACTTATCACACAACAAGCAAGTTATTATCAATCATATGTAATGCAGCAATTAAACACATGAACAATTACAAGCTTGGACAATCTAAAATCCAAACAGGATAGAGATTTACACCCTCTCATTGGGGTTGAAGGAAAACCGACCTATGAATCACCTACCCAGGAGAAACTAAGTAGACAGGAAAGCCACAATCCTCACAATTATTAACTCTTTATGTTAATGTTGTTTTATATACTAATTTCCTGTTTCAAGCTTTATAAACTCTATTAAGTGTTAGACATTTCACAGCGATACCATGGGCGACGTCCTTCATTACCATTTAGTTCCCATGAAACTGACAAAACAAAGGTAATCTTGAGTCGAACTACTAGCCTCTTGCTTAGAAAAACCAAGTATTACCAGAGAACCGAAATTTTAACATGTAGTAGGTTATCACATAATTATAATACAGTATGTGCAATTTATGCAATGCATGTTCATTTTATTTATGAGTCCAATAATTTTTAGTCAGGTTATAAGTGCTCAAACTTCATTCAGACAATCAACATGCTTCACATATAGTAAATTCACAAGTAATCCATTACCACTTTTATATTGTTTGTCAACCAAATAATTCTAAATAGCAAGCAAAACCCATTACCCATATACACACGAGTTCATGATTAAAATTCTTGTATTATAATGTAGCTAAATTACAAACACAAACAATGTAATAAGTCTAAGTTACTCACCTGCTCGTATTGATCAATCGTAGTAATTGATCGAGAAGTTCTCAGCAGTATCGAAATTACCTATTGGGATGAAAATATTCATCAATAATACTTATAAATAGAACATTAAATTCCTATGAGTGTCTAAGGATCCTATGTCGGTATTTGATATTATTTCAATGCTTATATCAATTTCTTAAGGTATTGATTCTTATGGAAAAAAAAAGATATCTATCATTTAGTTCCATTGAATTTCTTTTGATTTACGTGTTATTCATTCTGTATCTATGATAAGCTTAACTAAATTTTCTATTAGTTTTCTATTCAAATCTTACATTGTTTTATGTTCTTATTAGTAGTAGTCTTTCATTTATTTATTTTACTTTGCCCGTCAATCTTATCTGCTCTCTTGAGTTAGAATTCGTATGCTTTTAGAGGATCTCATTTCATTATCTAAACTTTTATTCATATCCTAAGCTCATTCATAACTTATAGAAGTCTCAATATGCGTAATTTCTATTAATTTGTCCATAATATTTTTCTTGTAGTGTAGAACTCCTAATCATGCTTTTAAAGCTTGTTTTATCAAGTTTTATGTTCATATAACGTCTTAGAAGCATTAGACATGAATTTAAACTAGTTTAGATGAAATTTGAGTCTTGTTTTGGCCACTTCATTCCTAGATCCGAATTTACTATTACTATATTTATAACATTTCTAAGTTGATATCCTTCTTAACCAACAACATCTAAGCATTTCCAACACAACAACAATCCATCTATTTGAATTCATCAATGGAATAGCCATTTCTCCCAACCACATAACCTTTTTCCAATGCTACATATTTTAGCTTAATGTCTACACATAAATGAACAAACATGTATTGATAGTTTAGAAATTACCTTGGCTTGAGATAGAAAAGGATTCCCAACTCCTTTCCTTAGCAAGAATCAAACCTATATTAAAGGTTGATTTTTTTTTTTTATTGTTGTTTGAAAGAGAAAATAAATGTTTTTGAATGTGGTTGATGCTTGGATAGGATATAGCAAATAAGACAAGGTTTATATTTGCTTTGGAGCTCCTTAAAGGTTGTTTAAATGGACAAATACCTAAGGTGAAAAGGACTGGTCGCAACTTCTTTTCTAGCTATAATTTTAACTTGTTTTTGTGGGAAATATGAGTTGGTTTTGTGTCAAACTCAAGGCTATATATATGTACTAAAGTTAGGCTAAAGTTAGGAGGCTAAAGAGAGTGTTTTGGGCTTAGGAAAAACTCAAATTTGCAGCTGTAATTTTGGATACGAATTTTGTTGCATTGGGTGACGGATTTTGATTTTGTTTTGGTAGATTTGTGGCTAATTTTGAGAGGCATTAATTGTGTTTGTTTGGTAGTTAATTAATGTCATTTATGTGTTTAAATTAGGAGCTCAACATGCTTGAATATCGGATAAAAAATCGGGCTGAAATTGAAGTTGAAAAGTTTAAATTTCTGAGGCAGTTTTTCATTGATTTTTGGACAAATTTCTTCATTAGATTTTTAATTAATTGTTGGTATTTGAAGTGTCCATTTAGAGGCCTTCTATTGGTGTTTATTTAGTTAAAAATATCAGCTCAAATAAGCCTATGATTTTTACAAAAATCGGAGCTGAAATAGGGTATGTGTGCTGCTGTTGTTTTGTTTTGAATTCTCCTCTATTGCAGCTACTGGTTTGAAATTTTCATGACAATTTGGAGCTATTTTGGTTGCTTGTTTGAGCTGAAATTCTTGTGCATTTAATGTGGATTATAGGTAAAGATTTTGGATTAGTTGGGGTGTCTTTTTTGAGTTGAATTTGGGTGTTAAATTTGAAGCAAAATTGGATGGAAATAAGCTTGCTGCAACCGAGAAATGCACTACTGCACCGTGAGAATTTTCTCCTCCGTTCCATATGCTCTGTACGTGAAGACTCTGTTCCGTGCGTGGGAAAAATTTGCAGCCGACTCCTCCTCTGTTCCAGCTGAGAATTGTGGACGTGAAGATACGTGGAATGCGGCCGAGATTTCCACTGTAGCGTGCCTTCCGTTCAGTGAAGCAATCCCAACATGATTCTAGCATTTTGTGCTTTGTTCCGTTTTTCATTCATTTTTTTAAATTTGCTTATTATTTGATTAATAGTTAATTAAAATAATTCAACCAATATTAATTTATAAACATATATTTATGACGGTTAGATAAGAGTTTTATCGGAATAAAATTATCTAAGTCTCTAAAAAAATTCTAGATTGTTTGTATAAACAAATTTTTAGTTTAAAGTTTACACGATTGATTATTTTTAGTATTTTAACTTATGTGATTAAATTTTTCAAGTTCAATACATTATATTAGGAACCAAGTCTTAATGAATTCAGAATTCTCTATCAAGTATAACAACGGGTTTTGAAATTTTCATTTTAAATCTAGATACGTAATTATTGATCAATATTGGTATCTATTATGTATTTATAATCCTAGTAATTCACCTTTAGATTATTGTTTTGTACCAATAAGCTCTATTAATAGACTGTATCTTATCGGTTTTGAAATTTAGAGCTATTTCTAATTATATCTTGAATTATCAGTTCAATAAACGAAATCTCATTTTTGGTATCTATTAAGGTCGAGGAAATTTTTATTCGGGTTTTTCAACTAGGAATGAGTTTATCACAACTCATAGATCTATTCTAGGATTTTTATCGGGTTTTAAATTTACTATCTAATTTACATTTTCTATTTTATTATCGTATACTATTGTGAAAAATCTTGAGGTTTACAACTTAAAATATTAAATAGTAATTTATTGATTAGACCCAAGAATAGTGCATTCAATGATGGAATATAACTTTTATTTTTTCAGAAGTATTCCCGTTCGGACTAACAGATTACAATCATACTCTTATTACAATAAAATATGCACATGTGTGCATATATATATATATGAATATGTATATTGTAAATTTGCAATATAACAATTACATACTATTGTGTATATGATATCAAGTATATATGTTATTATATAAGCTTCATCGTATTTCTATATGTTATATGATGTTTTATATATCTTCTATAATATTAGGAGTGTATTATTCTGCATCCTTTGTGTTGTATTATAATATACATGTTGTTTGTTTTTTTTTTTTTTTTTTTGTCTTTTTGTAATGTTATGACCTCATAATCATAAACTGCATATGGATGTATCATTCAAGTTTTATACTCCAGGCCATTTTACCAATTTAACAAAGTTTTATTCTCTCCATTTCAACTAAATAATATAATAATCATTTAGGATTTATAATAGCTCTATTCTATTCATCCATCAATATCGATTACTGCATTACCGCCTAAGGCTATTTAGCCAAGTAAATGTAGCAACATCACTTTAAAAGCATTATATATAGAGATCATATACATACATATTTATAAAAAAGGGAACTTAGTTG